>VZTD01001174.1:4153111-4283585 GCA_013397725.1 Rhagologus leucostigma | reverse complement strand
TTTTTTTCCCTTCAAAAGGATGGAATTTCACTCTGTACCGGACACTTTGGCCAAGAGCTTTCTCCCAAATGGATGCAATCCCCTTTCTGATGTGAGTGCCTAACACCAGCCTCCTACCATTCCATCCAGACACGCTGCCCCCGCGGAGCTGCCGGGTAGGAGGTGATATTTAAAGCCATGCCAATGGAACACAACAGGGGATAGGCAGAGCACAAGCAACAGAAGGAGGATTTTGCAAGAGCTCACTAGGTCACGTTAAACTCCTTCTCTGGCCACATCCAGTGTCCAGCCCGTATGTCTGAAGATCTTTGCTGGAAAGCCTTTGTTATTTATTTGGAAATTTACTGTGGCTGTGGCTCAGCTCTGTGTTTTGGAGCTGTTCTTTAATTGATATCGTGCACTTCGTCCTTCATAAACAACAATCCAAGGAGGACAGGGAGGCAGCTAATCAATACCCGTGGATGACCCGGTCTCTATAGGAATGTTACTTATACATCAAAACTTTCTACTGAAGAAGAGAAAGCAAGTGCATAAGAGCTGTATTTATGAGGTTAAGAGACTCCTACCTTTGGCTAAGCATCAGTAAAAGCCTCGTAGAGAAACTTCTTTGTTTCTGGCACAAATAAATATTTATTATTGCACTGGGGAAAAAAAGTACTCTCACAAAGCCTAACTATTTTAATAAAAAATTTAATATGTTTGTTTCTTCCAGACAGGAGATAAAAAGCTGTCAGAGAAATAATGGCTTAAATTACAGTGAGATGTTTCCTTGCCTAATCTTTCTCTTTCTTCTTTCCCAAAAATCTATGTGGCATACTCAGAAATTTTATTTTTAGTAAGAAATGTCAAGGAAACACTTTACGGTAAGTGGCTGCTCTCTATTAATTCTTTTGTTATTAAATGTGGGAACATTAATTACCATTAATCGTTTTGGCTCTAGTATAGATTTCCCACAATAAATTCTTTAAACACATATACAAACCCTATAATCTGATCAAGCAATTTTCTTCTACCTACTTGGAAGGGAGAAAACAGCAAGACTATTATTGTTATTTCTATTTTTTTTAATTCTGAGGAGGAGGAGGAGAAACTGGCAATGGGACCTCTGTAAGAACAGAGGAAAAAAACAATAACTATTCCTACAGGCAGAGTATGTGCTACTCAATAATAATCATGCCTTGTAAGAGGTAAAGTACCTTAAAAAATGTATAGAAATTCAGTAAGGAAGAGATTCATGCAGCTCTAAGTCATCGAGGAAATATATTGCTCTGCAAAAGCAAAGATAATAATCAAACTTTGTTTTTCCTCGAGAAAATAAAAAGCAATACCTAAATTAATTCTGCAGCAATTAGCACGGTGCTTCCTGATGCAGCTGTGACACAGCCCAAATTTCCAGTGCTGACAATAAAAGTTCACGTTTAGTGACATAAACGTAAGTTCATCGAGATGAAGAAGAAATGCAAAGTTACAAATACTGGTTGCTGTTGTCAAGGTAGTCACGGGTGCTTGTGCTTGTTTTTCACAGGGCAGCACTGGGCTGCTGAACTCTTTTTAAACCTGCCATCACCAGATTCCCTGATTTTCATACTGGCAGGTGCATTCTTTAAACCACAGCGGGTAATTCTGCACAATAATGTTGTCATTACTGCTTGGAAGCCCTAATTTGAATAAACACGATGAATGAATACACTGCACTTCTCAGAACAAACAAGCTGCAAGCTCCATCTTAAGCACGGAAGCCACCGTGTGACTGATTAAGTACGGATGATGCTTGCCAAATCTCACTTTCACTTTTAAACTTACAATTGTTCTCAGAATGGAGTTTCCATAATGAACAGTTAAAACCATGTACCTCAAATATTGATTTACGACTGGAAGCCTTACATTAATATGTGTCTTAGCCACTTTGGGCCTTTACCACTAATCAAGGTCTGTGCAGGCAGAGGAGAATAACTCCGTGAGGATTCCCTTCACTGTGGCATGATCCACAGACTGCACTTCAAATTCCAGAGTCATTCATCCCAAATCCAGCAGCTAAATAATGCAGCCACGTTCCAACAGCTCCTCAAGCCCTCTCCTCTCACCTCACGTTAAACTCTTTAGTCCATCCTTGCACAAGTTTAACAAACAGGTTTTAATGTCTCCACTTGTGCCTTTCCCCACTCCAGACAGCTCCCACTGTTTCCACCTCTAAGCTTCAGCTTTTCTGTAACATCTGGTCTCCTCCACAAATTTCCTTTTGTTCCCTAGGACTCTGTTGTCCTTTCAGTCTTCTTTCAAGGCATTCTAGGCACACAATTGTTTAATATAAAAATCAGCCTTCTAAGAAAAGATAGCCAAACATTCCTTCTTCCTTTTTTTTTTCTCTTCCAGAGACTCCCTGAACTGACATAACACTTCACAGCTGGGTCAATTCTTATATCATATCCTATTTCCTCTCCTAAATCTGTTGCCTTTACAGACTGCAAACCACTACTTCCAGCAAGCAGCCCAAAAGTACATCTATTTAAGTAACCTGCAGCAGAGGCAGCTGCTGAGCTGCTCCAGGGGTTCTAGACCATCTACCTGAGATGATGCACGGATGTTCCCACACTTTCCTTAATGAAATCCTCTAGAGGGGAAATAACGAGGGTAGTCCCAGGTTATATAAATTCCTTATTGATGGAAATATATTCAAGAAGGATAGTTACTCCAGTAGTTCCCAGAGATGCACAGAAGCTTTGTGGAGAACATCGACACAGATGCAGTGTGCAATCCTTTTGGGTATTGGAACAGGCTGCCCAGGGCAGTGGTGGAGTCCCCATCCCTGGAGGGATCTAAAAGCTGTGTGGATGTGGCACTGGTGGCATGGATTAGCGGTCGCCTTGGCAGTGCCGGGGGAATGGTTGGAGTTGATGACCTTAGAGGGCTTTTCCAACCTCAGTATAACAATAAACCCCATGATTTGCCAAAGCATTGCTGGGAAAACCTGACTTCCCATCTGCTCGGTAGAGAAATCACACCGAGGCCCCTCCAGTAACGTGCTAGAGCGCGGATCTAAAAACGCAGGGATGTGAAAACCTCCTTTTCACCCCTTCCATCCACCGGCAGAACTGAGGGTAACCTACTTTCCCCCAGGAGTCCCTGTGCTTGCAAGGAGCACAGGCACAGCGACACGGAGCACACAGCGCTACCTCACACACATTATTTGATAACGTTTTAGCACCCAAGTACCCGGCATCCCACGGCTTTCCCTCCTCCCAGGATGTCACAGAGTTATTGACATTGACAGAACCAGGTTAACAGAGACTAAAGGAACACTACAAATTCCTGCCCCCAGCACGAGGGATTGAGTAATTGCTTTTTCCCTCTCTGCCTTTCTTCTTTTCCTGGTGTAAAAGTTCCCAAGCTCTGGACAGCAACAGGTTGCAAGGCAGGTTGTTGCTCACCGTGCTAAAAATGTGCTTTGCGTTTTGCACTCTGACCGGGTTGCGCGGACCTTTCTCAAAAGGAATCAGTAAAGAGGTAAATTCTGAGACATAATTTTCTTCAGCTGCATAAACCCCAGAATTTTTAGAAAAAATAATGTGAGATCACATAGCCTACTTGTGTGATAAGAAAAAAAATAAAAATCCAAATTTTGAAAAGAAATACAGAGTTTTCTTAATTCATCAGTTTATCTAAATTTATGCCACAGATAGTGAGAACTACCCTTATCTCAATATTATTCAAACACATCCTGAAAAAAAAAAGGACCGTAATATTTTCCAGTCCTGCATTTTTAGTGATTTTTAATAATTTTATTCAAATTTGTTTCACTAGATTATGGTCACTTCCTGGGGAAAAAATACAATAAAAAAGAAAATCAAAGTGAAAAATCCAAACATTTTCAGCTTCTGCTGTAGAAGAGACAAAATGCCCGTGACTTCGAGAACCTGTCACAAGTTATAAGCACAAATAGCACAGCTTTATATCTTCGGGAATAACTTCAAATACACAGAACAGCCCCCTGGTTTTAATCTTATTTTTTCCCTTAATAATTGACCTACGTAAGCGACCAAATCCTTGGTACACTTTAGTGGCATAATTTAAATTTCTCTTACGTGTACTGATGAGTTGTCATTGAAGTCCCTAACCAATCATTATGGAAGACTGAGGGCTGGAGCGATGCTTTGGTTGCCGCAGTATTTAGGGGAAAGAAAGAAAAAAAAAAGAAAGAAAGGAGCAAAAAAAAAAAAACCCTCTAGAAATGAACAACCTGGTGGAGGTTTCAATCCATTAGCAGCATCGAGCTTGCCAGTTCCGTACTGCAGCATTTGACAAGGCTCTGAGCCAGAGATTAAGGCACGTCTCCTGAGGAAGGAAAAGAACAGGAGCTTCCACACTTCATTAAGGATATGTTTTATTTGCAAACTGCCAACCCACAGAGTGGCACTGACTTTTGGGTCATGGAAAAGGTTGCAGTTGTGCACTCGAGCCGTGCCAAGCTGAGTTGGATAATACTCTTAAAAAAGCAAACCAAAGAAAAATGATAAGAAAAATAGGGAAATCCACGATTGCAAACCACCTAAAATAGGACTTGAAATGTAACTTGTGCTCTGGTCAGGATTTTCCTCCTCAAAAATCGTGCTAGAGCAGGACAAGAGCCCAAAACAACATGGAGCAGTTAACTACAAAATGCATATTCATGATGTATTTTTTTTTATAATTTAAACATACATTCTAGGATTTATTTCACATTGATTGCTTTAAAAAATGTTAATATCCCTATAGAATCGAGCCTTATCTCTATTTGATCCTTTGCCAAAGACTGTACTAACATTCCACAACTGTACACATTTTTTTTGCTAAGCTATTGTTGTTTTTTCCTGGCTTGTTTTTCAAAATCCAA
The DNA here is from genome assembly GCA_013397725.1 of Rhagologus leucostigma. Classification (NCBI taxonomy): domain Eukaryota; kingdom Metazoa; phylum Chordata; class Aves; order Passeriformes; genus Rhagologus; species Rhagologus leucostigma. Next base: position 4,278,715 of record VZTD01001174.1, on the reverse strand, counting down.
ATAGAAATACGTAGTTTGTATAGTTCAGAGCATAAATCACAAATCACTCATCATAAAGGGCCAGTTCTTGGAGGTTTTGTTTGTTGTTTGCACTGGCAATTTCCCAATCATTTTCACAAGGAGCAGCATTTGAATAAAGACGTGGTTGCCAGTAAAGGTAAATTTTCTCTATTCCAGGAAAAAGAGCTTTAACAATAATTTTCTGGGTTAGGTTCCAGATTCTCTACACTGACCTCAGCAGGATGGTTTGCAATGAAAGGTGTTCAATGGCTAAAGGTAAGAAGAAAGAGCGCCCGCGGGACTGTCACTGGGAAGCTTGCCTAAGAAGAGGTAAATTATACCGCTGGAATATCTGTGACCTATTTCCTTGGATTTAAAAAGTGCCAACAGTGATCACTAATGAAGCTGTTAGTTGCTCTGCCTGTGCACCCACCTGGTACAGTTGTAAACACCACTACAGCCACTGCAAAAGCCGGCAGAGGGGAAGGTGTAGCTCTACCAAGATCGAAGCTGATGGCTCTGTCTCATTTTCAGTGCCTAAAGAAACCAAAGCAATTAATTTTCTTTTTAATCTGTAGCTGAAAGAAGACCATTTATGGACAGAAAATCCTTGTGCTGTATGTCCTTCAATACTTAAGAAAATGTGAATTTGATAACCTACTGCTGCACAGAACAGCAAAAATTTTTAAAGTACTTCAAGCTCAATGACCTCAGTAGCATTTATATAGTTTTTTCCTTTTCTTTTTAAATGCATGCTGATCTCAGGGTATTTTTATTTCACATGTCTGCACATGGGTTTACCAACCACAGCTGACTGGCGGTTCTCTCTCAATTAACTTCTTGATCTTCCCCTTTTCACCACCTTTAATGATATTTTCAGCTAGAAGTGGTACTTTCTGTGTAGCCCAAAATGTCAAGATGTCATGGGAGCCAAAACTGGCAGCAAAGGTAGCACCCTGGCTCAACCCAGGCAAAGGCTTTGGGAAGCATCTTTAATAAGATCAATGGAGTATTTGCTTTGGCTCTTTTCTCTGTTAGTCGTGCAGAGAAGGGAAAGTCAACAGCTGCAAAGATATTGGTCCTTTTTGGTCTTCTCCATTCAGGATAACCAAATTTGTGACCTTTGAAGGACTAGTTAAACTATTTGTAAAGCTGAGATGAATAAAACCATCGGCCAAAATAAAATGTTCATCCAGAGTAGAATCATGGCATCTCCTCGGTCTTAGGAGTTGAGAGAGAACCAGTGATTGGGAAAAATATCAAAAGCTTACAAGAGAGAACTTTTGAACTGTTGGCCAGTTTTGCTTTGCTCCTATAAATTTTCTTCACTTGCCATGTTCCTCTTGCATGAAAAAAAAAAAAAAGAAGAAACAACTAACAACAAAAACACCAAACCTATAACCATTAGTTAGCTCTGTGGCGAGGTGTTTGTCTGCCAGCCCGAGGTCAGAAGCAGAGCTGGGATCCCAAGAACGAGGCTTTGTATTATAGCATTGTATTTTTGATGCGGTAGTTGAGAGTCAATTACTGTTTCCATTATAAACCCTGTTTTCCAAGGGTTTATACCTCAACCATTTTCATCATGCTGAACTTGGCATACGAGCATTATGGGTTCACAATTTTTAAATAGACCAAATGAGGTCGGCCCATTTTTAGATACAGAGTAGTCAGAAACTGGTTGTCAGTTGGTTTTGATTTTTATTCTTCGAATTTTACAAACTAAACTATAGTTTCACTTTTAAAACTACATTACTTCAGAGAATTAGTCTCTGTGGCTGGGTCTGGTACCTCTCAGCACTTCTAAGAAAAATTTAATTGCATTTTTTTATAAATAAAAAAGCCTGTTGACAAAATTCTCCTTTTAAGAGCTGATTTTCTTCGTGCAATTTCAGATTCTGACGCTCCGAAGCCATATGTCCCTACAGAGACCCTACAAGCCACTTTTACAGCTCAGAGGTGGATTTTAGCCGAGTAACTTACCTCATTTTGGAAAACTGGGGGCAGTGCATCAATTCAGAGGTCAGCATCTCTAGTCATAATCTTTCCGGTGACTTCAGAAAGCTTTGGACCTGAGAGACCTGGAGGAATTGTCTCACTGTTTCCCCTGCCAATGACTCAAGGTTGACTTGTGCAACGTGGGGCAGAGAGAGGGCTGTCTCCTGGGCCAGGTGAAACCCAGAACAGAGTGTACCCTTGATGAAGACCAAAATCCAGATGGCCACTGGCTGCTGAGCCCTCCATCTGGGGCTGCGTGTCACTCAGTAATTGCACACAGCAGATGCTAATTGCTTAAAAGCTCCTTCAGCTTAGAAAACTCACTTTGCCAAGGCCACAACGAATATTTTTCTTTGACTTCAATTTCCATGCATTCCTTCCACCTGAATTTCCTGCATTTTTTTTCTGTTAATTGAAGATAGCTGGAATCACAGGGCGATGACACAAAAGTTTCACAATTTGGCTGTAGCACTGTTGGACTGACTCACATTCAGTTCATCCCTGTGAACGCCTGTTTCTGGAGAAAAGGTTTGTTTCCTCTGAAGTAGAAAGAACTCAAAGTTCATTTTTACTAGAAAGGTTTCTGGTATTTTCCCCCAACAGAACTGCTCTATAGCCTAAAAGCAAAGCAGAGTTTGCTCTCTATGAGCCAGATCTCTACTTTTAAGGTGGCCAGTAAAACCTTTAAGTTCTAAAACACATTTCCACTTAATTTTTTTTTACAAATCATTCTTAGAGTACACCGGTAAGATCCACAAGTTTGATCATACTAATTTTCTTCTTTGGGAAAATGAATCACAGCAAAGTTGTGACTCACCCAGAACCGCACAGAGGACCGAGGTCAGAGAAAGGAGGAGAACAAACATTCCAATTCCCAGTACCTTGGATTGCTTTCCTAACACAGAAACTGACCAGAAAGCAATTAGATTCTAATTCAAACTTTGCTGTTGGCAATCGATTTCAGTAAGTTTTAGAACGAACCTATATTTCTCACTCATTCTGGAGGAAGCCACCCGATTTTGTCACCTCTCCTTACATCCCCCATGGCAGCAAGGTGAGGCATCAAACCAGTAGACAACACCACGCCTCATCACTAGTGCAGTTTAAATCATATCGTCAGGTCAATCCAATTTTTCCCACATGTAATTGACAGGATGTATTTCAGGGGTGGAATGCAGAGTTTTGGGCTGCCATCTTCCCTTTCCCCATCTGTGTACGATCACCATGGGCTGTATGTGCAGAGATCGCTTGCCCAGATCATGTTTTTGTGAACACTGACAAGAACAACTTTCTTGAAAGCTATCAAAGGCATCCTCATTATCCTTTATGGGCTGTGCAGAAAATGTCTCCACTATTAGACGTTCAACTGGAGTGCAGCAGAATGATTTTGCTGGCCCCCTCCAGTTCTTCGGGTAAAAGCTCTGTCCATAATCAGTTTCTGCTTTTTTTAATGACCCTCAAGAGGTCCCTTCTGGTACACTTCAGTTCCCTTTCTAGTGTCCCATTGATTTTACAGACTTTAGGAACTTGCTCTTAACCTTCTGCTTTTTCCCTGGATCACTGCTGAATGATTAGGCACTACACAGCCTTTTGTTACCCAGTACACTGAGAGTGATATCTGGAGAATTAAAACACCAGTTACAATAACATTTTCTGGGGAAAGAGACTGTTCTTCTCTCAGGGCTATTGACCCCATTTATGTGCATGATTTTCTAAGAGGACAAGAATGACTTCAGACTCAGGGAAAAAATACAGGAAGATCTGCTTGAGCACAAGATTGAAATCCACTCAAGAGTCTATGCTCGTACTGTGAATTTTAGCAGCAGAAGTGGAAGCATTTAGTGTTGGGAAGGGTAGGCCAGAGACTGGAATATGGTGGGCAGTGTGCAAGAATAAAAAATAGAGATTAAAGAAAAGGATTTTAAAGGATTTTCCAACTAAAGTGTTTCCAGTTATCTGATTTGATTCACATGGAGCCACAGCAGTGCCAAAAATGCATGCTTGTTGGGTTTTTTTGAAGTTGGAGAAGTTTGAGAATTACTTCTTAAGACATGCCAGGTAAATTCAAAGAGAGGGATGCTTGGTGCAAGGACATCCTCCTAACCACAGAATAGCAGTGCCACAGGCTGTGATTAAATGTGCTGTTCCTCCCAGAGACTCTGATCCTTCTCAGATGCTCTCAATTCCACCCGAATCCTGGTGCAGGAATCATAGAATGGTTTGGGTTGGAAGGGACCTTAAAACCATCTGGTTCCAACCCCCCCCCTCACCATGGGCAGCGACTTTCCCACACAATTTTAGGACTTTTTTTCCTTTGCCATGTCCTCCCCAAGTACCACACCAAACTTTTTCAAGGTAGATCAGTTCCTTGAAAAAAGATAAAGGACTGAGCTCTGATATCATCCTGCAAACTTTCCCAATCCCATATTTTCCCAGGAGGGTGAGGTTCAGGAAACTCCATTTGCATCAACAGGTTTGAACCAGCATGCGGAGCCGGCTGCAGCCCAATTACCGCCCGCCCTCGGATGCTGCTGCCTGGCTGAAAGATGCTGGGAGGGAGGGGGGGGAAAAAAACACCCAAGCTTAAAACCAGAGAAAGAAATGGCATCGTTGTTGTGCTCGTTGAGATGCCAGCTGAAAAGGAATCATTATAAAGAGGCTGATACTTTCGGGGGGAGACAGAGGACTCACCCGAATGATCCCAGTTAAGGGCCTTAACAGAGAGGCGGCTTTAACAGCTCTTTGGAACTGGTGAGCCTCCCTGCTTGGCTGGGTTTGAATTGTGTGTTACTGCAGTAACATCTCACAAATAGGGACACCCCTCCTCTTGAAAACTCTGCGCTCCCAAAATAGCAACACAATTTAGCAATATTTTGTATCAAGACAATTACATTGTAGTATTATTGTAGTCTTAGTACCTCATTAAAACAAAAAAATGTTAAATCCTTGTTTTGTTGAACACAAGAGATGAATAGTAAATATTGATTTAGAATGAATGCAAACATTTCCCTAGGAGTGGATAATTACAGCCTTTCTATGCAAAACACTTATATTTGAAGAAGCACTTCACTTACTTTGCCATGTGGTATACATTCTTTAGTACATTTTAAATTATACGTTGTCCTGGACAGTGTCTGCTCTATAATTTCTTGTGTCTCTACACCAGAGTCAGTATGTAATTTTAAACTGCAAACTTTCTGCCAGCGAGAAGAGGAGAACGAGCTTAACTCTTTCCCTTAGCTGGGCTCAGAAATCAATTCAGACTGCACACAGAGTCCTACGACCAGTAAGCTCAGGACTCAAGCAGCAAGGAACGAGTTCGGAGTAGCTGGAATTTAACAAAGATGCTGCTCCCAGCAGTCCTCGTTTTCACACGGCATTTTCTGATTACGTCCGAGGCTTCAGTTTCCAGCCAGATCACAAAGAGTCCAAAAGTTTGACCAAAAAAACTTGACTTCCAGAGAATTCACAAATGAACCAAACATGTGAAAAAGTGCGCTGAGGTTAAGCACATTTGAACATGTATCTGAAGGAAATAATTTATTCCGCTTTTTTTGGCTTTCAGATGGGCAATTCCTCTGCAGACTGACATGGGAGAGACTCGGCTCTTTCCAAGGAGGGCCTGGCATCCCTGTGGTGCTTCATGAAAGTCAGAGACTGATTTTATACTCCAAACCCTATAGCCCTTGTCAGCCATTTTAAACTGTGTACATCTATTAGGTTGAAAAACTGGAATATAAATTCATAATCAGGCAACATGAATGTGAACTCGATATGCCCCTGTAGTAACTTGAGAGATTAATCCAAATGAGTTACGAATTTTGTTATCTTATATAACCACAAGCACCCTCACTGCATGTATTTTATGGACCAAATTTTCCAAGCCTGGGACCTTGCACCTAAATGACTCTATTTTCATAAATATTCACGCCCTCATCTCCCCATCCCAAAACAGAGGAAAGCTTAAATGGATATTTAAACTCATCCTAGTTTAAGCAGCATTTAAGGATGCATTTAGATCCCCTTGACACATCACGCAAGGAGAGGGTTCTGTGTGTTGCTGGATGCAGAAACTTTAGGCCCCACAGAAGATTAGAGACTGTGGTTAATTCGTTGCAGTAATGAGCAGAGCAATGGTACTCAAAGGAAGAGCAAACAGGCGCTGAATGTGATTCCAGACATTGACCACAAATTGTATCGACTAACCCAGCACTGGATAAAGCACAGCCCTGGCAGGAGGCTCTTGCATGTGCCATATACTCTGGTCTCTCCAACTTTTTCAGTAAAACTTACAAAGCAGGCTGTAGCTACAGGACAAGAGAAAACGGCCTCAGGCTGTGCCAGGGGAGGTTCAGGTTGGATACTGGGAAGAATTTTTTCACTGAAAGGGTAGTCAAGCTGCCCAGGAGGTGGTGGACTCACCATCCCTGGAGGTGTCCAAGGAATGACTGGACACGGCACTCAGTGCTCTGGTTTAACTGAAGAGGTGGAGGTCAGTCAAATGTTGGGCGCGGTGATCCTCGCGGTCTTTTCCAACCTTAATGATTTTATGTTCTGTGTTTCTCCAGGTCTTACATCCACGCATGTACACTGATACAGTCATGCTTGTTCACAAAGCACATGCCAGTGCTACTCCTGCTGGATTTTTAGCCAGGGAACTCACTGAGTATCTACTACTGTACAAAATATTTAAATACAGGTTTAAGGAAATATTATTGTATTAGGGGAGAGGTGGAGGGAGGGGAAAGAAACTAGATAAATTTGAAATAAGATAGATTTTACTGTTTCAAAATAATTCCCTGGACCGGGGAAAAGGGGAGAATGAAGAAAAAAAAAAAAGATGTATCAAAATACAGCAAGTTCTAACTGAAACAGAAAAAGATTTCTAGGAAAAACAATGAAATGCTGATGCCCCTTATTTTCTCCAATATCTTTCTCATGAGCCTCACACTTCACCCACCACCAAACCCTTTCCACACCGTGGTTTTATCCGGCAGCTGATCATAAGGAGATACATTTCCCTAACGTGTGCTTCCTTAGGCACAGCTTTGTACTTCCCGAGAAGCTTAGCAGAGCATTAAGGCAAGAGACTTCAATCCTGTGGGCAAAGTCATGTGTCTACAAGGAAAATATTCAACCTCCCCACTTGGCACCTACTCCTGTGCTATTTGGAGGCAGCCCCATCACCACAGCAGCACCCAGGATAGTCCTGCTCAGAACGACTGAAGAAACCTTCCACTGGAATTTACTGGCTTTAAAATTGCTTCTTCCCTTTGCCCCCTATTCCAAGGATTTGCATAACCATAGGGGAAAAGACTACACGAGATAAAAATAAATGCGGCCGCTGTGGATCCAAAATCAAGGGGAAAGTGTCAGGGCAGTGTTTTGCTTTGGGTTTTAGTGGAGACAAAATAACTGAAACTACTAGGAAAGATAAAGTATGACTAAGAAAATTCCCTGAGCAATCAGAGGATGTGTTTTCAGCTTTTTCACATTCTAGTTTTATTTTCTCACAGCAATGAAATAGGATGAGATTGGAGTCCCATGACCAAGCTGGCGCAAACCACGCACCCTACCTGGATAATCACGGACTGTAAATCATCATTTTATAAGAATTTAACTTTTCAGCTTCCAACATAATCAAACGTAGTGGTGAGGGGGCCACTAATCATGACAAAAAATATACTTCAGCTTCTTTCTTGAAGTGCCAACTCCAATAAGTTCTCCGAGTGAAATTAAATGCATGCTCTTATTCCAAACCACAGTTTCCCCCTGGGATGGCCCGATCTCAAGTGGGGGCTGAAAGGCCAGTTGTACCACAGCCCAGGGTTACACCCATTTTTGCAGTTTTTTTTAACTACTGCATGTAGTATAAATTGTATCCCAGCCCACTCAGTGACTGTGCTTTCCAGCATCGGTAATAAAAAAAGATGTCTTCATAGTTTCCACATTCCAGCACTAACGAGTGGGCCAGTCCATATCTTCCCTCGGTTTCTCACAGTTTCGTGTTTGTTTGCTTTAAAGGCTTCTCTGCAAAGCTAAGGGCAGAAAAGAAAGAAAGATCTGGTGTGTGGCGTAAGTGACGGTTGGCGCTGAGTCTGAGAACAGTAACAAAGAGTCATTTTAGAGTAGAAATTAAAGTGGAAAAGACCCATTAGTCCATGTGCTCCGCATCCCTGCCAGTGCGAGGGTGCTCCACGGAGTGATGCTTTTTTGCAGGCTCAGCACCCAGCTCCCTGCTCCTGCCACCAATGCCGAAATCACGACATTTGAGTGCAAAACGCAGCCCTCGACATCCCAAACCCTCAAAGAGGGCGTCCCACCTCCTGAAGCCTCCCAGAGACTGAGCATCTCCTTTCCAATGCCACGGGGGGCCAGGAGGACCCTGCTCTGGCCAGTCCTCTAGCAAAGGAGCCGGTCGTGGTGTCGGCGTGCCAGCTGCTGCCCTGCCACCACACCGGCCAAAGCAAACATCACACCATGCAAATTTATAACAAAAAGTGGAGCAGAGGCCAAACACAATGCCCTCCTGGTGTGAGGAAGTGTGGAGACAAGACTTTTTTTCCTTTTTTTTTCTGCCCCTTTTTCTTGGAAGGGAGGAGAAATGTTTCTTGGCTCTTCACTGTGAAATACAACAGTGGCAAGGGAAAGGGAGCAAATCCAGCCACTGGCTTCTGCAGATATAGATCTCTGCGTGCTCTGAAGTGGATTGTGACCTTTGTCAACCTCATCCCCAGCCAGAGAGCGGGGTCAGGGAACACTGAGATGGAAGTAGCCATTTCAGTCACTTTTTAACCTTGCAGTCCCTCACAGGGTCTGAAATTCTGGAGATCGTACAGGTTCTGCAATACAAGGCAAGTGCTGCAGCAGGGTGGGCAAATTGGAAGGAAAGGGTGGAGTGGGGTCAAGTTTTTCCATCCCAGTTCCCAGACCATCTCCAGAAAGCTGATGGCATAGAGGAGAGCTGGCGAGGGTGAAGCCCTTTGCCTGTGGCATGAGTCAGATGTAGAGGCAAAAGAGAACAGTGGAAGCACGAATGGGCTCACATTATTGCAAAAAAAAAAAAAAATAAAGAAGAAAAAAGGAGTAATTTTATGTTTTAACAATACTGGCACTCAGGAAAGACGCAGTTCTTGAAAGCTGTCATGTGTTTGGGACTCCAGTATTCCCCTCCAGACACATCCATCCTCCATTCACAGGACTCATGGCCAACGCATTCAGGGCTAACTCGGTGCATTCCTGATCCCTGGGACCCGCTCTGCGTGTGCAGAAGAACTTCTCACAATGCAGGCAGTTGATCTGCACACACTGCAGGCTTTGTCCAGGACTTCTCCATGTCAGGCATCCAAACTGGAGCTGCTGAAGTCCGGAAACAACCCAGACAAATAGCGAAAACACTATTTCTCTGTATGCGGAACATTTTTAAGCAGAATAAGGGCACTTCGATTATCCCGGCTGTGTAGGGGAACAACCTTAAAAGACCACGACGAGAGTGTAAGCACTCAGCAGACAGGCCAGCCAGGGAACAAGCCTCTGTATCAAACAATGATTGTGGCTAGGAGAAGCAAATCCGAATTTCCTAAGCACGGAGAAGGCTCGCAGGACTGGTGGAGACGGTACTTACCATATGAAAGTGTTAACAAGCAGTGAAAGAACTGAAGCGCATCTAATTAAAAATGCATACCAAGGCATAAAGACAGAGTATAAGAGTAAACAAATGGCAGAGACCAGATTTGTTTGCAATAAATGAAGAGGAAAACACCACACAATGCAAACTCATCCAGCACAGAGGATACAGAGGGAGGAGGGCAGGGAAAGGCACTGCTCCGCGAAAACCTCCCAAAGCAACGTACAAGACCAGGGAAAAGCATGTGGCACACCCGAGCATGGATGAGAGGGGCAAAGGGGTGGAACTGGTTCCAAGACACGGTCCTTGGTAGGAACATTTGCCATTTCCAAACAGGTACCACACCGCAATATGGTTAGACCAAAAGACGCTGCCAAGCAGAGCGTCAGCTCAACGTACGAACAGGCCACCACGGGACACAAAACAAAACAAGACCTTCTGGAAAAGAGTAAATCTTAATATTTCTGCTGTAAAATATCTAGAGATAGGCAGGAGGATACTGAGTTGGGCCAGGAGGTTGGGGCTGTCCTGGAAGAGCCACTTCTGTTTTACTGGCTGGATGCAGAGAGCTCGTGGCTATTTACGTGAGTGGCACTACCTCATCTGCACCGGATTTTCAGAAACAAAAAGATCTTCAAATCTCAGAATGATTTTAGTTGGAAGGGACCTTAAAGCTCACCTGTTCCACCCACTGCCATGGGCAGGGACACCTTCCACTATCCCAGGTTGCTCTAAGTCCCATCCGACCTGGCCTTGGACACTTCCAGGGAAGAGGTAGCCCCAGATTCTCTGGGTAATTTGTGCCAGGGCCTCAGCACCCTTATAGGGAAGATGTGCCATTAGAAGAGCTTTTGCATCCAGGAAATACTGACACCCTCCACTGCTGGTGTGTTCATCATCCCTGATTCTGAACAACACTGGAAAACAAAGATCAGATGCTCTGCCAAGGCTTGCTATGTCACACCTTAACCACAACGAAAACACGGGCTCTCCAGGGCCAGCAGGAACTCAGGCCCATTGGCAACAGCTTCTCCTGTCTTCCCTCACCCCAGTCACGAGGCCACCTTCCTTTCTTCAACAATTTTCTCTCTTTTAGGTCCTGCAGCACTGAACAGTGGTGATCACACCATTTCCCAGAAGCAGCGTTTGCTTGATTGCTGCAGAGCACTGTCATCTGTTTGTTTTTTCAACACATGATAGGCCACTGCCTTCATCCCCTTGGGATTCCCAGCCAAGCGCAGTTCCCATCCAAATGGGGATAAAAGTTCAATTTTATTTCACGGTTTTGTCTTCCTTGCAACAAATCTTTTCTGACAGTGTTTTCTGACTGCTAAACTGTTCCGTTTTGAGCGATTGATCTAAAACATCTGTCCTTGAGATTAAAAGCAACGTTGAAGGGATACTGCGACGCTATTCCAAAGGTGTGGAAGTTTTCGAACACCAAACTAGCGAGCAACAGGAGGAAACTTTTAGGAAAAATCATGCACCTCACCACTTGGATTTTGCGGCATGCATCTTTCCCCGGAAAGTTTTGCCAACTGCCACATAATACAGGAAGTCGTGCCTCAAAATATTTAAGGTTGCATTTCTCACCATTTCCTCCTTATCTTTCATAAGACTCACATTTTAAAATGTCAGCCTACATATGGGAATGTTTAATCTCAAGGATGCTGATCCTTTGGGAAACTTTTTTAATCTTCTCTTAAAGTTGGGGGTTTTGTTGGTTTTTTTCTTCCTCTTTTGCTTCTCTCTTCTCTTAATGGTTTGCTTCTGTTTAGGCTGTACCTTGTTTCTTAGCTGCTTTTAAACCCCCCAGCCTCAAGCTATTCTCCCCTTAAAGAGGACTTATATATACCTTTTGTAACACAATTGAAGGCGGGAATATTACATTCCCCTGATACTTCAGTTTTCCAAGAAATACAATAAAATGATAAAACAGCAAATTTAATTCAGAACACTTAAACTGTGAAAGTTTGTGTGCAATGGATGCACAGGGTTAGTTCTGCAATGGGCCTGAATACTGATCCCAGTGTTTGGCATTGAACTTTTGTTTAAATTCCATCACTTCCGCTTGCCCATATTACTGCATTTATTTTTAGTGTGTTCCTTGCTGCCAATTTAAATTCATTTAATGTTAGGCCCACAACAGTTTTTCAATACCTTCCTGTTGTTTGGCTGTATAATTAACGTTCCAAAATATGATTTATTTTAGTTGAGTTAAGTTTTGGCAAGAAAGCAGGGGGCACGGGGGGTTCCTCAAGCACAAATTTACTACTGGCAACACTGCTACGAATGGCATGGAGACCAGCATCAGAAATCCATCTCATTCACAGAAGGGGCAAATCCACTGGGGATTAAGTGTAGCCCCTCTCCACCCTCCCCTTCCCTGTCCCCCTTGGCTACCCTCCATTTACCAGCTCAGACATGGAACTGAGACTTGTTCCTTGATTCAGAAAAAGGAGCTATTAGAAGGCAACACCAGTTCCGAGTGTGTTGGACTCTGTCCAGGCAAAATTTGTTCATTTCTTAATAATAACAACATCACATCCTTCTAGGTCATTAATAAATAAAGGGTTTGCAGGGGCAACAAAAGGATTTTTCATTTTTCCTTTACTAAATGAAAATATTGCTATAAAGGCCCTACATAATTCGCAGTAACCTGTGGTATCATAATAAACTTTGTTCTTTGGCCACAAGCTCATACAGTGCTTAAGAATATGTTTAACTGAGAGAGTGAATGTGACTCCCATTCAGAAAAATAAAAAGAGATATTTCCCTGCCTTTCAGGAAGAACATATGTGCCAATATTTGGATATTTGGGCACCTGTGCACCTTGACTCTTGGAAACAACCACGGTGAGGTCAGTGACAACCAAAAGTACCAGATTCTGCATATTGTAGAAGATGTTTTATGCAAAGCTTTCTTCAGAAAGCTCCTAACCACATCAGGAATGGACTTGAGATATCTTCCCCCACAACGCCGGTGGACCAAAAAGAGCAGCCATCTTTGACAAGTGTTTTAGACTTTTTCCTTCAGGCTCAAGGACCTGTCTGTGTGGATGGGAGCAGTCCTGGACACCAAACAAAAAGCCAGTATCACACAAAAAAACCCCATCAGCAGTTCCAAAAGCTATAATGAAATAAATTCTATTTGCTATAATGAAACTGAAATATTATATGATGAGGAATATGTGTGTGTGTGTATATACACAAGAAATATATCCATACAGGCTGGGCATCAACAGACACCCATCCCACATACCAACACTGTCTCAAGGGTTGTCTCTAGAACAGATTTTTCTGGAGTAGATTGCTTTCTGGGAATAGTTTTCTATATCTTCTGATAAGGACTTTTAAAAGCCATCTAGTCCAAACTCCCTCCAACAAACAGGGACATCTCCAACTAGACCACATTGCTCAGAGCCCCATCCAACCTGACCAGCAACAGGGCAGCCACCACTTCTCAGGACAACCTTCTTCACTGTTTTACCTCCTTTATTAAAAAACTTCTTCCTTACTTCCAAGCTAATCCAACTCTCTTTCAGTTTATCCCTCATCCTATTACAAGAGGCCCTGCTAAAATTTGCCCCCACCTTTCTTACAGAGGAAAATACGCACAGTCTTGACCCTTTGGTGTCTGGCAGCCTGAAGATATGTTGGACACCATGTAGATCCCAGGGTGCCTGCTCTTCTTTCTGTTTCCTCCTGTGATGGAGCACTAATGAATGCAATCATGTATCTTTTGGATTATTAATCTACACACAAGAATGCAGTCCTGAACCTTCAGAAAAAACCATCACGCTCTTAGTTTTAAGATGTAGTACAACCCTGATGAGTCCTGTCTTGCATGCAGCTCATCAGACCCTCCAGGAAGAGGTGAGGTTTCATGGTGACAGTGTGTCTCTGGAATGGGGTGGGCTGCAGCCTCTCCCAGTCTCACCTTCCCCGTGTGGAAAACAGGATGTCACTCAGTGATGTCTCATGCCCTTCTCCTGGTCAGACTGAGAAATGGGGACACTGCACATCCTCTTACACCACTCAGCTGCAAAACTGGTGTGGGGCTTTGAATAATTAACAGGAACGACCAGCCGTGGCTGCTTACAGGAGTCATCAAGAGAGATTAGCTGGAAGCAAGTACTGATGCTCTTAAACTTCTTATGTCTACAGCTGGCCTTGTTTTTTTCCCCCCGTTTCATTTAGCACCAAATCCTCCAGGTGCTTACAGGGCAGAGCTGTACCGGGGGCTGGTCCCCGCTGCCACCCCAGAGCTCAGTCCTGCTCAGGGGCTGCCCCACTGCAGGTCTGCTCCCCACGATGGCATAACTCCCCCAGCTCGATGGTATCAAGTTCAAATTCCCTAGATTTTGTTTGTTGTGCCATAAAAAGAACATGGTAGCTGCAGTCCATCATGCTAAATCATTTTAGCACCTCCTTTACCCTACATAGACTCACAGCGCTGAGAGCATATTTGTATTTTTCTCCTGCTACTTTGGATTTATACAAAAAATGCCCCAATTTCCATTTATTTGTGACAGAATATTGCCTGTCTTCTTGTTTTATCTTTTCAGCTTAAGAAAAATAACATAGGACATGATCACCACTAACAAGACAGCACGTTCTATATAACTTCTCCCGCTGTGTTGTTTTATTTACCAGCTTTCAAATCCCTAACCTTCCTCTCTCCAACTTCCTTTTAAATGAAAGGATCCTCTTGTCTCTGTGAAGTTCTTATCATCTGCACTGGTTTGCGTGTTAAAGTTTCAGCATCCATTTAGTCAGTGATGGTTATTCTGCTTAACGACTCCTATACCCCTGTTAATACTCTTTTATCTGGCTCTAATATTTTCAGATCTTGTCTAATATTAATGCTAAATGCTAATATTAAAGATTTGCTACTAATATTTTAAGCTCTTGCTGGTGGTGTACTAATGTTTAGGGAGGTCCTTGGGAGTTCATTGTATTGGAAGGACAGCGGGATAAATTTTAACAGCCTTTATGAGTACTGCATAGAAATCTAGGCAAAATAACTGGAATAGAGGGACAGGTTTTAGCAATTTATTTATGGAATATCCTGCCAGCAATGAGCTCAGAATCAGGTTGAAAATGCATGTGTGTGTGGGCATGTGAGTGTGTGTCTCTCTGCATCTCTCCAGTAGACCAGAATACAGAAAAATAACCCCAGTGTGAGGCAGAGGCTGGGGACACCTGCAGCCTCTCCTCCACCGGGTTACAGCCAGTGCTGCCCCTCCAGGTGATGCTACAGGGACAGGGAAGGAGGTGGCTGCTGTTCCACAGGAATCCCAGCCCTGAGTTACAATTCCTTCAGTATTGCTACATCACCAGTTTTTTTCTATATACCTACAGACAGCCGCGTTTATCTCTTGGCAATAGAACATCCTAAAGATTTACAGAGGAGTAGGGGCAAAAATGTAAAAGAAAAAGTTGTATTAAAACCTCCCATATTTCAATATCAGTTTATTAACACGAACCTCTGCCACATGCAAAGGGAGAACAGAATCTGCTCTGCCTCTGAAGAACAACCTCCTCCACTAAAAATAAAATACAGTGCAGCGTTTATTTCACCACGGTTTAAGAGTTAATGAAAGATTTGCACCTGTACAGCTGTTGCAGACTGAAACGAGCTTGTGGAGAGAATGTGTTTTCTGGTTGAGACAGTTGTAAATGCCTTGAGTAAAAACACTGAGGACTGCTAATGGATAGGTTTATTTTAAAGCATGCCATCTGCTATCAATCATAGAGAAGTATAGGAAGCAAGTTTGGCTGTGCTCCCTCCTTGTGAGCCTGATAAAGATAGGGCTGTGGTACTCTGGAACATTTAGTACTCAAGAGAATAAAACATCAAACCTACTCAGCAGCTCCACTAACAATAATAAAAATGCCTCTGCCTAAAGGTGACATTCTGAATTTACGATTATTTGTGTCTATAAAGTGTATTCTTTGGCTCCTGACTCATTCTGACTGTCTCACTACAAGAACAATACATTAAGCCTGCCTGAAGTAAATGGAAATCCTATCCTTTTATTAAACCAGCAGCCAGTACCTGAGATGTTCTAATGCCCTGTAGGACCCAAAGAAGGTTTTCTGCTCTGAGTGCTAATTCTTTTGGTAGGATTAAAGTCAACTGCAGAGAAAATCCTTATTTTATGTACTCAGAACTAAGCCCTTCTCCAGGTAAATGTAGTTTTAAAGGAATAAGAATAAAAACAAGAAAACCCAAGGCAGATGATGAATATGCAAATATGCCAAGCAAAGGCTACAAAAACTGCAATTTACCCCGATAGCTCGTATTTTATGCTACTTAGCATTTGAGACAGGAAAAGCTTACACTGTAAGAACCTGCCCAGGAAAACCATGCACAAAATTCCCAAAAGGTGTGTGCCAATCTTCCTTCCTAGTGCTGAACTTCACATCTGCTGAGATTCTCCAGAACTGAATCCAGGGATTTTTTTTAATATAATTTTTTTCTCCTTTTTTTTCCCTACACTGCATTTTCCCCAGAAAAAGGCAGTTGGAAGACACAGAGCTACTTCCCCGAGATACACGAGCATTTGGTTAACTTCAGAGGTATGAATCATTCCCTTGGCTAACACCACATCCCTCTTCTCTCACTCACACTCTGGTACCCCACCGATCAGGGGCTCTTGAGCCTGCCTGCTTAAAAATAATTAAATATATAACACTTCCTGGCAAATTCACCAGATATAAAAAACACTCAGCAATGGAGCACACCGGATCCGATCACATTAGGCTCCTATCTCCTATCTGCAGCTTAACAAAATTCCCTTGCAAGCCTGCTGCTGGTGGAAAGCATTGCTGTGGAAGCTTGGGGAAAACCCACCTGGTGATCAAGCTCACGAGCCTAATTAAAGTTAATAGAGAAATTAAAAGTGGGAAAGAAAATCAGAACAGCAGCATGGAAAGAAAAAAAAAAGAGTGAGCACTAGGAATAGAAAAAAGATAAAAAGGAATGGGAAAAGTGAGCTTTCCTTTGAAGTCTGCTCTGGAAAGTGATGGTGATTTCTTTCAATGACCCCCACACCCTGAGTTCTTTACAGAGTGGGCCATAAGTCCAAGCAGAAAAACAGAAAGCAGAGGTTTAGACTCACAAAGTTCACAATATTAAATCAAGGCTGATTTTCTGCTGTATTCACCATTTTGGTCCTCAAGAGTTTCACTGTCTCTAAAGTCCATGGTCAAATGGCAACTGGTTTCAGAGGATATCTTTAATCCTCTTGTCTGAGAAGCAAAAAAACTGAGAAGTTTCTAAGGGAAGACAAAACTAGCACATACTTGGAACGAGTAAGGTAAAAGATTATGAAAAAGAATTAGGAGACTATAGAGACAGAGGAAAACCACAAAGATAGAGAAGATTGTTCTACGGGGAGGTGGAAAAGCTCTGAGCATGTTGGGAGCAGCCTGCGTGGTCACCTGGCTGCAGAAACACAGAAATACCAGAAAAAATGCAGGGATATAGGAAGGCAAAGCTCGAGTAACAGGAAAAGCAGGAAAACAGGCAGTTATCAAGACTTCCATGCTCAGCAATACCTGGGAAATAACTCCCTGGAGGTACTTCTCACCTCTAGGTGAGGATTTCCAAATAACTCCCTTTCAGGAGCAACACCCCAACTCATAAGGAAATAAACATCAATGACCATCTCTCATTACTGAGCTCTGTACCAGAATCAGTCTGTTCCATGCTCCAAGAAGAGGGGCAGTAAAACACATAAGGGCACATCATAACAACAAGGTCACAGACCAGTCACAGCCATTAAAACCTCCAGCAAAAAGAGTTCACCAAAACTCCAGTGATCAAAAAAATTGTAATAACACTGAAACTTTCACAGAGATGTAGCTGTTTCTCAAAAAATGTCATTGCCAGGATTTTAAGTCTGGAATGAGGGGTTTGGATAGCCAGAGGAAAGACAGAGGAAGCCAATTCAGACTCA
The DNA here is from genome assembly GCA_013397725.1 of Rhagologus leucostigma. Classification (NCBI taxonomy): domain Eukaryota; kingdom Metazoa; phylum Chordata; class Aves; order Passeriformes; genus Rhagologus; species Rhagologus leucostigma. Next base: position 4,261,127 of record VZTD01001174.1, on the reverse strand, counting down.
CCCATAGCCTGATGGTTATGCGCCAGGGATGACGGGAGGTCCAGGTCCAAATCCCAACTCTGAAGACACTCCCAACATTGCCGACAGCATCCGGAAGGAAAGATGTGCTCCAGAGCCTTACTCCACGACATTTTGCAGGGGAAAAAAAAAAATTCCCAAGGTTTTCTTTTCTCTCTCCTGAGAAATGGAAACAAATTAAAAGGCTTGAAAATTTTTCATGGCGCAGACTCTTTTCCATGGCCAGCCCTAACCCCACACTGCCCAGAGGTTCACAGGCATGCTGCTCCTACCAGAGCTCACATGGTGAGCTCCCCATCTTTTGCATAAACTTAACAGGATCATTTTAGACTCGTACAGAACATTTTCCCGTGAAAGCTCACAGGCTCGGAGCAGCTTGTCACCAGAGTTCAAGTCCCTGGCACACAGTTCATTGCAGCTCTAATGAAAAAGCACAATGATTGGGCCTGCGTTGCTAAGATTAGACATTAGTGGCCGTATCAAGAAGAGAAATACCTGCAGATTAGCAGAGCAATTTGCTGCTCTAAATCTGAACCTTCTAATCTCTTTTTTTTTTTAAAGTAAGTAGCAGCCCATGAATATGGGAACAGAATTAAAACTGCATTTACTAAGTGATTTCTGAAATACTTCAGCATGTGTTTTAGAAAACTGACAAGTCATTAAAATATAGTTAATAAACATTATTCAGAACTCGTTGCTTTAGATTAACACTGCTTTAAAATCACAGTTTGCACTGATTGGTTCAGTGCACTGCTGCAAGACACCGGCTGGTGTCCATGCCCCGTGGAAGGAAATATGATGGGCAACTCGGAGTCTTCCTTGCGTTTATATTTTCTAACTGCAAAAATATTGCAGAAATATTTGCAAAACACTTTAAAACTTGGCATCCTGGTCAATGAGGGCATGCACAGAGACTGGAATCACAGGTAAAAACCACGGAAAGACTGACTGGTGGCAACAGACTGAGATAGCTGGGGGTGTTCAGCCTGGCGAAGAGAAGGTTTTGGGAAGACATTAGAGCCCCTTCAAATGCCTAAAGGGGATCCAGGAGAGCTGGAGAGGGACTTGGGACAAGAGGGAATGGCTTTAAGATGAAGAAGAGTAGATTTAGATTAGCCTTTAGGAGGAAATACTCCCCTGTAAGGGTGGGGAGGCCCTGGCACAGGGTGCCCAGAGAAGCTGTGACTGCCCCACCCCTGGAGGTGTCCAAGCCGGGCTGGACAGGGCTTGGAGCAACCTGGGATAGTGGAAGGTGTCCCTGGCAGGAAGGCTGGAATATGATGAACTTTAAGGTCTCTTCCAACCCAAAGCATTCAATGATTCCAAGAAAACTAAAATAGGAACAGAAGTAGCAGCACCATTTTTAGTGACCAATTCAAAGGAACCTGAAATCATGAGCCATTTTTGATCAAACGTAGGTGAGAACCATCATGCACAGCTTTCACTGATGACAACTTTTTAAAATTTATTGTGTGACTGTCAAGAAATTTTCCCTTTTAGAAGCTCTGTCCTGAGCCAACTGGAGCTGACTGCTTTTCATATTTCATGCAACCATGATCAGCTCAGATACTGTGCAGGAAACAAACTCGGGCACCGTTCTCAACTCTGGACTGTTGCTGACGACCCGAAGCCATCAGGTGAGCTCCACCATGAGGTGGCCTCCGTCCTGCAGAGGATATAAAGCAGGTTTTGATGCTGTTTGTTGACATTTTGAAGGAAGGGGAAGGATTTGGTGAGGGCACTGGTGTTTCGAGAAGGGGCTGATCAGACTCTTTCTAGTACAACCCTTTACCCTGTTTTATTTTTTCTGTCCAAGCACTGCAGGTCAAACTCTAACAGGAGAGAGCTGAAACTGAGAAGAGAGACAATGCATCTTAAAAATGAAAACATTACTATTCATAGTTGACTTAGTAATGTAGCTAAAAGGAAAAAAAATCGTGGCTTAGTCAAAATTGTGCCCATCTAACTTAAGCTAAAATAAATATTTGCAAATGTTCTTAACGACCATTTTTAATCACTTGCAGGATTTAATGTGCAGCTTTCTTTTGTTTGTTTTTTTTTTAATAATAAACTTTTTCATATTCAGAAATGTCTGTAACCTGGTGAACGGTTTTGATTTATGACATCTCTCAGACATCAGAAGTCTGGATTTGAAAGCTGAAACATGAGGGAGATCCAGATCCTCCAAATGATTTTGCTTTTCAGTCTTTTAAAGTGACTTGGAGTTCAAAGTCCTTCACCCTTTCATACTGCTACTTATGTGGAAACAAGAGTAACACCTTGCACCCAACTAAGATAATTTGAGTGATAGCAGCAGATTTATGCTTGAAGGTTCTAATGAGATAGGTGTGATTAAACCCATTTTACCTACCCTGATCTGGGGTGCCGTATTTTAGGGCCACAAAGCTCCATGTAAGTCTGTAAACCTGCGCATTTCCTCCCTTCACCGTTGTGGCTTGCACATGTTTGTTCCACAGGGCTGGGCAGAGCAGATCATGGAATCATGGAGCATCCCAGGTCGGAAAGGACCCACAAGGTTCCCCGAGTCCAACACCAAGAAGCTTTAGCAGAAGAAGAATCTGAGAGAGATGTTACACACATGAGGGTGCTGGGATTGGTCAAGGCCTCCCTGGAGCGAGGCAGCAGGGTGAAGGGTGACTCCTCCAGTGACACATCTCCAAGCAGCAGGGACATTTTGAGGCTGTGAGAAGCTGCTCTGAGGAATGCAAGGAAAACAGCCTGTTTGAAAAGAAAAAAAAAAAGAAAGGAGAAAAAAAAAAAATCTTTAAAAAGCTCAGAAGGGCAGCTCAAGGTCTTGTTTTCCTTAGCCCAGTGGTGAAGGAAAATTGTTGTCAGAAATACAAGTATTTGAACAGCCTATGACAGCAAGGAAGCAAATGACTACTTCTGCCAGCGACCGAGGAGAGCTCAGCTGCTCCCTGTGAGCCAGAGGGATTCACATCCAGCCTGGATCCGGGAACACTCTCTCGAGCAGATATTCCTCTCCTCAGCCTCCCTAGTGCCTGTCGCATCAGTCACGGACCAAACCTCAAAGCTCCTGATCGCATGAGTGTGTTCCCACTTGGATCTGCGCTGCCTGGTCCCACACGGAGGGTGGCAGAAGGACCCACTCGGCGTGGGGCTGAGTCACCGTCTTCCGTTGTCTTCTACGCCACTACTTCCAGCACTTCCAAACAAGCCAACAGTGCATAAATATGTGAAAATATTTCTCGCCCACTCCCAGCCATGTTGAAAAGAAACCTGTTGTGGTTAAATGACTCGGTCAGTTCTTTAGGGATTTTCCAAGGTTTCCTATAAAAAGAAATCTGTGGGAAATGAATGATTGCATAATCACTAACACATGCCAATTCATCTAAGCCTATTATCTTTTATGGCATTTTGTACTCTATTGTCCTTACTCTGGTGGATTTCTGTCTTACAATTCTTTTCCTTATTAAATTATTTACACATTTTGCTCTCTCCGACCCTTTTGCATCAGTGGGATACTTAGCATCTATAGTAGGAAAAAAAGGAAAAGACAAATGGTCCCTTCACCTTTTCTCGCATCATATTTTTCCCACCTTTCACAGGGATGTCTCAACAACAATCTCCTTGAGAATGTGAAGGACCTGCTTAAGTGAGAAGCTGTATTAAGCTGGGTCTTGATGCCACAAAAAATAAGTTTTTTCTTAAGGAATATGCATTTTTACAGAGGTTTTCTAAGGTCCCTGACGGAAATGACCAGTATTCATAGTTTTAAAATTACATAGTCCCTTGAAAATGCTGTAAGTTGCCTACAGGTCATCATGTCTTAGAAACAAACCCCAAGTGTCTTGGAAGTCTTAATTACACTGCATTTCAATTAGATTTAGGCTGCTAAACCACAGATTTTAATAGGAATTTCAGATCTTTAAAAACCTTTTGATTTTCAACTTTAGGAGCCTGACATTGCCTGAAAGCCAACCAGGCATTCACCTTTAGAATTAATATTTAATCATGTTTTGAGTGGGGTTTTTTCACTTTTGAGTGTTTTTTTTTTAAGTTTTGAACTCTTCCCAAGAACAACAGGTTCATAAATGTATGAATCATGGCTAAGCACTCACCTCTCCAAAAGGTGTGGCCTCTGGCATCGTTGCATTTTTAAATAAGGGGAAAGTGGAGAAGACCTGTGTGATTGAGGACCTACAACACTTTTTTTCTAAAATCCCAGATATTGAGAGGAACTATCACTGATGACTACTAACCACAGAGCTCTAAGACTGGGGAAGAGCCCAAATTAGTTGCAATAATCTTTAGATTAAACTAAGAGGTAACTCCCCATAATCTTAATATAAGAGAGGAGACTGCACAGCAAAACTGAGTTCCAGGGACGCTCGGGAAGAGAATAAATGAGCTACAGCTTCACTGAGCAAAGCTGCTAATTATAAATATGAGGTGAGATAGCCATCCTTCGGTTATACCACTCATCTCTGCATTGAAAAGTCCAGTTCTTCAGAGCAGATCTGCCTCAATTTTCCCCAGAAATGCAGCAGGAAAACAGGAGGGTTGGGAAGAGACCTCGTGCCCCAGACATCTCAATTCTCCGTCTCCCAGTGCAGGGCAGCTTCACCTTGGGAAAGAAAGCAGAATTGGAAGGGCAGCCTGGATGTAAGATGGGAGGTTAACGGGGATCAGACCTGGTGGTGCTGAAGACAGGGAAGAAGAGGAGCACTGATCAAATATTGAATAACAGCGCAAACAGAAAAAGGTTCTGTTGTTACACAGCATCCCCCCAGCCATGCAAACCCTCAGTGGTCCTGCAGCAACTCGAACAACTGCAACAAAAAGGAACTGCAGCTCTGTCCTCTCTTTTGCCATTCTTGAGATAAAAATGTCTCAGACTCCATTTCCCATTGAAGAGGGAAGCGACAGCCAGCAAGCCCCCAACTTACTGACAAGTTTTACCAACTCCAGCAAGCCGACAGGATCTACTCTTAATTTACTTTGGACTCCCAGCAAGCAAGAGCAGAAAAGTTCTTTATCAAGAGCAAAAACATGTCAGGCCAACAAAGTCTTTAAAAACCAGATCAGCTTTTCCAGAAGAAGATTATTTCCATTGCCCACACGAGCACATTTTCACAGAAAAAAAATAATCATTTTGGTTCTCCTGTACTATTCCATTTGCTTTAGGTGTTTCTTTGACTATATGTCAATTTCTGAAACCAAATTGTATTTTATTTTAATCAGAAATATTTTGCAAGACTATTTGGCAGCATTCACACCCTGCAAGTGTTTTCTTGTTGTTGAGGGCTCCTGAGGATCTCCAGCACCTGTCATCCTCTGCCAGCATCAACCTTTCCGTATGGGCAGGTCTCCAGAAAAGATTATGGGCAGTGTAAAATCCACTCATCTTAAATCACCATTTCTCTGATATGCATCAGAGATTCAGAGAGGATAGTCCATTCGGTTTTGTTGCTCCTCCAGTGTCTGTATATTTCTTGATTTTCCGTTAAAAAATAGATTTACTTGTATTTCTATTGGTCTTGTAAGATCTGCTTCGGTTTTTTCTATTAGCTAACTATTCAGTCCATTGGTAACATTTTAAAGCACTTTATCAGCCTATATAATTTTATAATCATTTTGTTGTTTTCACTAAAAAAAAAAAAGTAACTAGTCAGACACCTAATGCTACTTAAGTGCAAATAGATTTTTTTGTGGTTGGATAATAACATCTGTTTTGATTTTCCAGCCACAAAAGTGCATTTTATCTGGCCTTCCTTTATTTGAACTTTTCACATCTGCTCAGGCCTGCTTCCCATAAACTAAATACCAGATCCTTTCACAATGTAGGAAATTTACCTGCACCAGTTGTTGTCCCAGCTCCAAAGACTTCTTTATAGGAGCCAGATAAAAATGTCAAAAGACTAATAAATACAATCTTAGTGCACTCTGTATTTGTTAAACGTTGCTATTTATTTTCTCCCTCCCAAATGGTTGGTACTCACAGACCTAATCCTGCAAAATGTATTTTAATGAATGAACTAATTTACTTTTATGGAATAAAGTATGTTGTGGCCTGGTGCCCCGTGTTCCACACAAAATTTAGAGACAAACTTGTCACAGCGCTCTATGTCGTCAGCTACAAATTCAATCAGAAATTATAGGGATGATCAGACGCATTGTGCTTTCAGCAAGTAAAAACAGTCATGAGTGGAGTTTCATAAGCCATTTTCAGACTTATATTTGGCTTATATTTCAGGCAAATATTTGGTAGTGAATTTTGAATCTTGACTTATTCTGGTCTCTTCAGAGAAGAGCAAAGTCAGGAAGAAAAACAATGTTAATCAAAAACACTTTTACCTTTTTTTTTTCTTTAAAGTAGATATTTAGTTTCGGATACTAGTTCACATCCCAAAACTTAAATATGTTTAGCTAAAGGAAAAAAATAAAGTGAAACTTCAATCGAAGCTAAACAGGCCGAGGGCTTTTGCCACTGCCATCAGCAGATTGGGAAATACATCCTGGGTATCAGACAAATGTTAAGGATCATTCTTTGAACTCAGAGCTAAGACACAGGAGAATTCTACTCTGCTGATGTGACCAGGAAGATATGCGAAAAAAGCACCCCCTCATCAGCCTCTTCGTAATATCTGAGTCTATTCAGCATTTCTTTCCACTGATAGAGAGATATATCTGGAGAACTCCTACGTCCCTCGGCCCCATGCAGCTGTGTCTGCAGCAAAACTGCAATATTAGGCCACTTTCCACAGACAGATAACTCAGCAAATGGCTCTGCAGAGCAGAGGAGAGAGCACTGACTGCAAAGCTGAGGAGCCAGGTTTTCCTTCTCTCAGGACACCAGGAGCATCTCTGCTCTTCAAAGTCTCCTACCTCTGTTGTAGGGAAGAGCCACAGTTTCACTCTTATGTTGTTTTGAATCTTTAGCGAATCTTGGGCCCTGTGATTTGGCAATCTCATCAAATACAGCTTTATCAACCCAAAACACCCACCAGCAGCAGTGTCTGAAAGAGATGTGAGATGGGAAAGCACAAGGAGGACCTCAGTGGCTTCGGGAAATGTTAGAGAGGAAAGGCAATATCTGTGCACTGCCCTTGATTTACACCTTGATTTTTCCATCTGCACAAAGGATTGAAACTGCGTCATGATGGAACAGTTGTGAGAATCAGAAAGAACTTAACAAGTCAAAAATGGATTAAAAAGCACTTTATGGCTTGTTAAAGAAATCCCCCTGTTCCTCAGAAGCATTTTTAGCATCTTATTAGTGGTATTTGATCTGACTAACATATTGACTCGTCATTTGAATAGGAGATGAATCCTTTTTGATGGACCACAAAGGGAGTATAAATTCAAATGAGGCACTTCTCCAAATTTTTATTTAAGCCTAACCCCAAAGAGCCTATAACATCTGTAAAGGTTTTTTCTGTGCCCCACAAAAGAGTATCCTAATGATCTTTTAAATCATGCATTTTTTTTTTCTTTAGAAATAATCATTGCATATGTATTTAACTCAAATAATGAGTTGGAAGTTCAATTTTACCTGTTTTCTGGAATGCCATGCATTAATTTGACTTAGGAAAATACTCTAAGCCAGTATAACTTTTTTTTTAAAACAATCTGTCATGGAACTGGTACTTTAGAATGAGTTGAATTCATCATCAGTCTCATACAAAGTAGTTCAGAACTTGACAAATGAAAAACACAAGATATATCAGAGAAATATGTAAAAAGCCTCATGCCTTTCAATCAATCTCTGATCTGAAATGATTTTGATCTTCCAATCTATACTGTTTAGGACAATTTCAGTGTCACCAAGACAGACACTGTTATGGAGTTAGTAGGCACACCCACAATTGGCCTCCCTTTGGCAAAAGCCAGAAAACTTGCTCCTAGTCATTTTTTGGAGCAATTTTATACCATCTAAGAATTTGCACTTAGGAATAAGTTGGAGACCTCCAGCTCATTTTGAAAACAGTAATTTATAGCTACACAGACATTATGATTTTACAGTGTTTTGATAGTTACGCCTTCACTATCCACATGGAACATTTAAAAACGGATTAGAAGCCATTAATCTTGGAAATATGAGGGATTTGTAGCCTGAAGAGGAGCTCAGAGCATTTGCAGTCTAAGTCTCTTTCTGCACCTAGGTGTATGGTGTTCTAAGGTATTTTATCCGCTTCTACAACAGGTCAAGAATTACACTGAGGCAACCCTATTGTGGTGAAAGTACTGCATAATAAATCAAGGATGGCAATACTTTATCGCAGATGCTCTTATTAACCTTGGACAAGTATTTAAGCTGGAAACCATTTTAGGCAGTTCCTGTCTCTTGTTACAATCTCCAACAGCACTCAGTCAATCGGATCCCCATATGCAATTTCATCCTTTAGGCACAACAATAATCACAGCCTCCTACGTCACTAAAAAGTCTTTCATTTTAGAATTTAAATACCTTAGAGATAGGTCAAATCAAATCCTTGTATTTTCCACACCTATGCCTTGAAATGTGGGGGAGAGCCACTCAATCCAGATCTTTGCAGCAGGCTGTTAGTTCCACCAGAGCCTGACCTCAGACACCGGGTTCAGCTGTTCCTCAACTCTGATAAATGTCAGGTCCAAATCCAAATCTGGATCCCAAACTTGTGGTATGGGCCCATCTGTACTTGAAAGCAACGTTTAAAAAAAAAAAAAGAGGAAAGCTAAGATCATGAATATTTCTATTTGAATACTGCTTACAACAGATTTATGAACTTAAGCAGTTACTTTTTTTCTTTGTAAAATCAAAACTACCGCAGGATTTCCCGTCCATATATACCATATGCTTTTTCCAACTTTTTTTAAAATTCTTAACGTCCCAATATGCTGAAGCTTCTGAGCGCTACTGAGGTGTCGGGAGTTTTTCTTTTTGCAAGCTTTATCAACTTTGCAAACTACACTGTAGTGAAGAATTAATTTTTGTATACGAAAAATAAATTTTATCTATTTATTTCTGCAATATGGTAATGACTGGTGAAAGCATTGGAGCCCTTGGGTAACAGCCTAAAATAGGATTAATTCTCCTAAATGACAAGAGTGTTTATTTCAGTGTAGCTGACTGTATACATTGGGTCAAGACATGCAAAACCGAGTCCTGCCAGCACACGCCTTGCAGGATCTTCTGAGTGCAATCTTCTTTCAGAGCCCAGTCAGAAGCATGACAAGTGAGACACCAACAACACTGAAGGAAACTTATAAATGTTTGCGAATTTGTTTTATGGATTAATGACCCTACACACAAGAACTGACATTTCCAGGACAAATCACTTCTTTATCCTACTGGTATTTCAGCAGTTTTTGCTTATGCCAAAGCAGAGGCAAATTTTTCCTTCTTCAGATCAAACGAGATCTAAAATCTGGGAAGGTTTAACAGTAAAATAAAAACAATGGGGATGTAAATGTTAACCATCTGCATTTGTCGCTGCTATTTCTTATGATGTGATATCTCCATCAATGGAATTATATTTTTACTTTTGTTATCTCTCATAACTTCTCAATCTATTATGGTTAATCATTGATAAACAAACACTTTGACTTATAAAGTGGCAATCATCTCGTCTAAATTTAACTGTGTAAAAGTCAAACACCTACTCCAAGCTACTCGTGAAGGCTCCTTCTATAGATAGTGGTGACAGATTGGCATTTTCAGAGAGAGTCTTATCCTACCTGTCTTACACACTTGTTTTAAGACGGGATTAATCACTCTGTGGAAGTACTTTCTTCTTTTTCTTTCCTTGGACTGACTTCAGTAAAAACCAGCACACAAGTTTTTTTAATAAAAAAAAAAAGGGAAAAAAAACCGCCAAGAGATTATTTCAGGCCTTGAACTTGAATCCACAAAGGTATTCAGCCTCAAAAAGCACCGTTTCTCTAGGATGTAAAAAGTTTCCACCTAAATGCAGATGGGAAGAAGGAAGGTGGAGAGAGACAGGAGCACAGCCTTTATAATTAAGTTTAACACCTGCCCCAACTCTCTGCCTTTAGGGCTGGTGAGAAGGAGAACCAACACACAAGGAAATATCAGACTTATTTTACTCTGTGTTGTTTTACCCAGAGAAACCATGGGGATTGTCATAGTTTCCCTCTGGGTGGAATTCCAGTGACAGAAAGAAAGGTTTTCCAGGCTTTGGCAAGAGAAAAGGGCTGGCCAACAGCTATTCTGCTTCAGCAGAAGCAAAGCAAAACCAGCATCTCCCTTTTTCACATGAGATCAGCTCCAGCTCAACACAGGGAAGGACCACACACCAACCATGGCTTCAGGACATAAGCCTTAGGAGGCAATTCAACGGAAACTTCTAATACCCTTCAAATCATTCAAATGAAAAGATGCTGATGCTGAAGAGGGGAGAAACATTCTTCCTGGCATCTCTCCATTTGAAATTCTGCTACAGTGACAGTATCTGGATTAGACTCCAGGACAGTATTTCTGAAACAGCAGGAACCCTGCTTACTGCATCAGTTTTAAATTATAAGCCTTCCAAAGATGTCAACACCACTTTCCTGGAGACTTTCCTGAAATTAGAACACTGAGCTTTTCCCCTGAGCCTTCACAGAGTCCTATGGATCCATCGCCCAGTGTCACCATTTGTATCATGATTTGCCTACGCTGGGTCACTGCTACTTCTCCATTTCTGCTCTATAGTCAGCCTCGCTCTTTGATGTTACTCAGTCACTATTTCCTTTCCCTTTACTTTTATCTCTGTCCTGGCATTCTTCCTTTAAGCATCCTCTCTACCAGATGGTCTCCATCTCTCCTTCAGAAGTGCCCAAAATATTCCTACTGCCTCCTCTTGATCTTCCCCCAGCAGCAAACCTCTTCATCCTACAGAGCTCAAATACCAATGGATTTCTCCTCCTTGCTGCTCTGCTTCTTTCTTGCACTTTGAAAAGGAATTCACTGGAAGCAGCTAACCTCCAATCCTCATTATGCACGATGCACTCATTTATAAGAGTTTACCCAGGAGAAAAATTCAGACGGGATATAGACTGCTACAATTGCGTTTTTTCAAGTGGAAGCACATCTGATGTCTGCGTGCCGAACCGGAGCTCTAGTTTTTAAAACAGGAGCTCCAACTTTTGCATTTGGAAATCCATATGGATCCTTTAATCTGAAGGTCAAAACAGCTTTCATGAAAGATACTGAAAACAATGATACTTTATATTCACCAGCATAATTATATAAAGATGATTCAATATTATAGTATCATCAGAGGATTCAGAAAAATCTCTGTATTACGTATTTCTAAGATGGGGTTTAGACGGTGTGAGATGAGGCTTCAGAAGTTTACAGAGAGGAAAAAAAAATCTTGTCACAATTTATATCTTCCTATTAGGTCACTGAAACTCTGAGGATAACAATTGCTTTTACTTGCAGTTGGCAGTGCACTGTAATCAAGAATAAAGCTCTAGATATTTTTGTGGAAGTACAAGCACTTACTAAATGCAGCAGCATAATAATGTATTATATATTATACAAATACAGCGAGGTGGGATTTGTGTTTGTCTCTTTGCAAGAGAAGAAAGAACTCTGAAATGACCTTCTGTTCATAAGTTTCTTTGAAAAAGGCTTGGCCTGAAACCACTTCACTACTATTGATATAGTCTGTTTCTGTACATAAATCTTAAATGTAAGCATGGCTTCAAAAAATAACTAAGCAATCACAAAGCTTTACTTTTCAGATTCAATTGCCTTCAAACCCTTTGCTGAAGTCCCCTTGGCACTGTCACTTCAAAATCAGGATAATGCTGTATAGTGTTTCTCAGTTTCAGTAAAACAAAAGCCTTATTGAATAAATATGTGTGAAAACGCTGCAAACAAAACCATCTCAGCAGCCACCACCTGACTGGGCTGTGGTGACCCTCCCTGGTGACCTGCGTGGGCTCGGCGCTCGACTTCTTGGCATATCCCAGCACTGCTCAATTCCACTATCTTTGTCCTTAAAACTGTAGCAAAACACGCGTTTTCCTCGCAGAAACCTAAGAGCAGGCTTTAGACATCAAGGAACAGCAAGGTGACCTAGGATTTCCATATGCAGGAAGCTGCTGATCAAATGGTATATCCTTTTTTAATCTGCTTCTTGGATCGTGAATATAGAGGAAACCTTGTGGTTCTGCTAATCCCTTAACTCTGGGGTTTGTAAGGGGAGCTTACAATGTTACCCCGTCTTGGAAACGTAAAGGCAGAGTAAAATATCCAGTATTTACTATCTCATGCCTCATTCTGCTCTAAAAAAGGATGACTCAGGAATGTTTTTCTTTTCTCTACACATCATCTCCTGCATATCCAATGTTTCCCTGTAGTTAAAATATTGGCTCAGGCCCATAGATCCCGTTATTGAAGCAAGACAGCCCCACATGCCAGTGTCCCTGTGGTCAGGTTTCGGGGCTGTGAGCTCAGGTATCCAAATCCCTGAAACCAGAGTCACCCAGCAATTAATTCCTGACTTTTGGGCCTTTGTTGCTGGCAGGAGGCACACGAGTAGTGCTGGTTCACAGCTGACTGCTCCAAACAGTCACAAATCAGGACCAGGTCTGCTGAATTAGATTTGATTGTCCTTTCAGAAAGGTTCTCCTATTAATTTGCTGCAATTTGTATTTCAGTTTGGTATCAAAGATCCTCAGTAGTCTTTGGAAGCACAAAGAAAGTGTGTTTTTGCTAGCAGGTGGGCTAACAGGGATTTTTTCTCTTGTGGAAGGTTCATTTCAACATGTTTGCACTAAAAAGCAAGAATTACTGTCAATTCTACTTCTGACTCATTAATTCTAGTTAAAAAAAATTGCGAAGCAATTATTGAAAAGCAACTTCTTAAGCTGCAGAACAAGAAACAACAAACAGGCTGTTTATAACTAATATGAAGAACTGTGAACCTGTAGAGTTCAAAGTACCAAAAGTGAGAGGGACACCAAGTGTTCAGAAAATACCCTGGTTCCCTCTGAAGACAGGAAACATCCAGCAGGAATGACAGTACAAACCGGTAGCTGGGTTGAGGTACTGCAATTTTATCTCACCTGAACACGGGGTGGTCCCATTTCTGCCCGACCCTCTGGCAGTCCTGTGTCTGTGAAACCAGTGCTGGTTTTCCCCTCAATCCTTCGATTTCTAAACCTCTCATTTCCACAACCTCAGCCAGCAATGAGCAGTGCCCAAATCAGGTGTGCAGAGCCCAGGGAAGTGGCCTTGACACGGGCCAGGGTGAGGAGGGCAGCCTTCACTTAATAGTGGGACAGCTACAAAAACCTGATGCTTCACACTTTACACCCTGATGTGAAGCAGATGTCCAAGTCCTCGCTGTTAGAAAGGGCAGATTAAAAAAAAAAGAAAAAGACCAGTGAATAAATGCTACGAATTGAGGTAGGGTCAGCTCTGCAATGTAGGAGATCAGGCTAGACAGAGGCAGAAATAACTTTCTTGCCGATTAGAAGCAGATAAATGAGAGAGAGAACGAAGGAAAACATGCAGTACAGGAAAGAAGATAAGAAAGAAGCTGTTCATCTTGTGTATGGGAACCAACTGCTGCATATGTATTTCCTATGCAGTTCTAGTAACTATCCCCAAGATGTTAATCTGAAACACTTTGCAGGAAGTGGACCATCTATTCAACTTAAAATGTTGCTTGGAACTCTGCAGGATTTTCAGATGATTCAGTTAAAGCACTGGACACTCAATCTGCACAGCAAAAAAGCTACGGCCAGGATTTTGAATTTCACACATAGATGTAGATGTCTTACTTAGGAAAAAATGCTTTTAAGCATTCAAGCTCAGTCATTTCTGCTTGCATGGAAGCATTTTTTCTAAGATAACTGTTTACTGACACCATCAAGTATAAATTACACATGCATGACTGAGGGCATACAGTCATTCACAATTAGTGAGGGTGGGCACACTCTAAGCCCAAAAACAGGGGGTATTTCCAATGGAATTAATAGAAAAATAAACAACTTGTAAACTAAGGTGAATTCTTGTTCATAAATTAACACAGAACAGCCCAGTGGGAAACGTAATGTGCAGTTTTCACACATGGCAGAAGTTTGCTGGTGGTTGTGTCCATTAAAGGTGAAGGCTGTGTTACCAACAAGCACGTTTTCATCTGGCCTTAGACTTAGAAATAACAGTAAAAATCAAACACAAACAGTTATTTTCTTCCTTTTGGGATTTGGCACATGTGCTATAACAGACATAGATGGAAACTTCTAAAATAAATTAAAGAATGTACTTGTCAGTTTATTAATCAAAGTTTACCTGCTTCACATTACACAGAGACAAATTAAACAAGCTACCACGGTACTCAGAAAACATCTGCTAACAAAGTCAGAAGTAATGATAAACAAACTTGAGTTCCCTTTGTGGTTGATTTCCATCCAGCTGCATTTAATTATAAAAGAGCTATCAAAGAAAGCTCCCCATTAGCAGCTAATTCAGAATGACTTCAGAAGAAAATCCCAGAGCCTCCAGTGATATCTCTCCAACAACTTTCTCATCTCTGCAAGTGATTGAGAATAGCTGAATTAGACCAGTTTAGTGATCAGTCCTCCTACTAACTGCCAGAGTAGAATGAAGATGATATATCTTTTCAGTACCTGTGATTGCCTGTTTTCAAAGTAGGACCTATAAGATGCAGCAGACTCTTCCTTGCAAGTAATCTCTGCCAAAAGCCTCGGTGCCAGCCAGAAATAGAGAGATAACCCTGAAAATTGCTGTATGCATTTTCTAAAGCAGAGCAGCTGCTGATATCATGCAGAAAGTGAGAAAATTCGTCGCTACAAGTTTTTTAATACAGTTTCTGTGACTTGGGTGTTTTTCACAAAGAAATCGAAGATGTGGGCATTTATAAATATCTAATTCTGGTTTACAGCAATCAGGAATTTTTTTTGTTGATGTAGCTAGAGATGTGTATAGCCCCGCGCTCATGCCCTGAACCAGATGGCAACAGCCTTATTATAGTTTATATTATTTTTTTAAATAATTATAAATTAACAAAGTTATTAAAATGTAGCAGCCACTCTTAAAAAAAATTAAAAATAATAAAAAAAGCAAATACATCAGGGTTCCCCTATAACTTCTTAAATTGAGAAATTTTGGTAATTTTATAGATAGACAACCAAAATCAAGCTAAAAAAAGTGAAAGATTTTCAATGCACCCAGATCCACTAGGAATTTTTATAAAATTCCATAAAGACCAGCAATAATCACGCTCCACAAAAGAGCTCTGTGTACACAGCTCAGTAACGCACAAGCAACTTGTAGCATACCACTATCAGAAGGTTTGGACAACACGAAGGCAAGTTTGATAAATTGAAAGATTTTTCCTTTTTTTTTTCCTGCCTTGTTCTTTTCCTACAAGACAGTAATGGGTGATTCTTCCCTGAAAGCTCACTGCTGCCTGGCCAGCAAGCAAATATGAAATCAAAAACCCCGTGTGCCAGATCTGCACAGCTGTATTTGTGCTCCCGCGGCTCCCAGAGGAGCGCACACCACATGTCGGTTCCCTGACTTGGGGTGGGTTGGTGAGGTGTAAGTTAAAAGGGCAGCTGTACACTCCGGGAAATTTTCCAGATTCATTTTCTACCAATTGCTTTAACAACACCACAAGCCACGCTGAGGAGGTTGGGGTGCTGGGTAGCACAGGTAGGAAACAGGAAAACTTTTCCTGCAGCTTATTCCTGATCCCGTCCCCAGGCTCTCTTAAAAAATCTGTAGGCTCTTTATAGAGCGGTTTTTTTCCCTGCAAGAATAAAGGGGTTGGCTCTGATTGCTGCTATTCTAAGAGGTTAAGGGAAGAAAAGACATTATTATATATCCACATGGTAATCAACCAAGGTTTCGTGTAACTGTTGCTCTTGATGTGGTTCTTCCAGACTCTTCCAGAAAACAGTTTATTGATGTACCTGGCCTAGAAGTTGGAGAGCCAAGGGAAGAAAATGATAACACAGTTTAACAAACCCTTTGTTTACGTAAACATCCATCCACAATCTGTGTCTGGTGGGGTGAACATACGGCTTTAATTCTACCCTTGGCACACGGATCAAACAATGTTGCCAATATCTATTGTTCTCCTCATAACAATATGCCTGGTGGTTTCAACATATCCTCTCCATTAGCTGGCTTCAGATCAAGCGTTGCTGTGTATGTGCTCGTGTCTCCATAAAACCGGAATATGGATCTCTTTTTTTGCCTTCTTTGTACCAAATGTGTAAGAAGGAACACAGTTGAGAATGGTGGTCAACTGTCCCCGTGAGTCATGAGAACAGCTCGCTTCGGAACGCGCGGTGGAGCAGACACCGGGTGGGAAGGAAGGGTTGGATTGGATTTGAAAAGCCATGGCCGTGTAGCTTAGGCTTTTCAAAAACCAGAGGAAGTGGTGAGTCAGATCCTTATCCCGTTTTATCTGGGCTTTAGCAAACCTTTCTGGATTTGGTCCATCTCTGATCTACATGAGCCCTGCTCTGGAGCATGGACACACCACAGGTGGTTAGGAGAAGGGTGATTGGGGTTGCTTTTCCTTGTTGATTTTCCCTCTTCTTATTTTTTCAGTTTTATTTCCTTCCCACTTCTGCAGAAGGCCACAATAATGCTTTTTTTCTTTTGGAAATTTCCAGGTTCTACAGAGGCAGCATAACAGAGGAGATTGGGATCTGGGGAATGCCACAAGGAGAAACCTCCAATGGACTCCCCGAGCCAGGGTAGCTTGTCATCTCCATGCTAATCTTCTCAGCTCCTGCCTCGGCCTCTGGAGCAGCAGCTCTGCTTTCTTATGCTTCCAGCAGCAATCAAACTTGACATTTCTCCTCTACACTGTGCTGCGTTTCAGCCCGTACTTCCAAACGTTTGATCCAAAATTCACTTCAGTCAGTGGAAAGAATCTCATTGCCTGGAATATGCTTTGGATCTGGCACCTTCTTTCCACCTGATCACTAATGCCTGATTTATATTTGATAGATCAGTGAGAAATTAGGGCTTTCTGATTTCTCTGGTGCCATTTTCACAATAATGGAGAAAATCTCACTGAAGAAACATTATCGCTGGTAAAAACAACAATTATATCTGGGCCATTCAAGGAATTTACTCTGTTTAGTGGTTTCTTTCATTCATGACATCTTGTTTTCTAAGGCTGAAACGCGATGTTAGAGAGGAAGTGGCTGGGAAGGGTTGATGGTGCCTCAAACATTTGTCCTGCCAGGAGCAGAAGCTGCCGCTGTGGGAGGCAGTGCCCCGACGCCCTTGGTTGCTCTGGGGCCCTGCATGTAGCATAAAAAGATGAGTGAAATCTTGTGGGAGCACTGCAAGGAGGCAGCTCTGGGAGATAACACAGTGGTGATCAGCACCACCAAAAATAGGGCTCTGCAGGCCTTTTTTTTCCCATGCTCTCATGACACTCCTCCTCACTGGAAGTAGTAATTCTGAAAAGCTTCGGGGTTTATTCAGTATTTCTGTTTTCTTCCTACTGCACCATTTCTCACTTGCCTGTTTCTCCCCAATTTTGATGTTTTACCTTCTGAATATGCTGAATCCAAGCCCAGTGCTTTGAATGATTTCAGTGACCCTGCCGTTCTGCATGCCAGCACAGATACATATCTTTTAGGTTTACTTTTATCCATGCTAATTTCACTTCCCCCTCACATTTGCAAGCAGAGAGCAACTGCAAGGCTTCCTGTGCATCCCAGGCTACAATTTAAGGAGTTTAAGAAGAATCAGGCTTGATGCTGCTTGTGCTCTCATATAAATTCAAGCACAGCTTTCGGTCTCCTCGCTACACATGTGCTTCAGCCTGTTCTCAACTGTCACAGTGATAACATTTCTATATAAACTCATTCATTAAGACTATCAGACTGTAATTATCTCTGCTGTGCAGAACGAATGCAGGTTTCCCCCTGTAATGGCATGGCAAGAGAAGAAGAAGAGGAGGTAGAAGAGCCCTTTTAATTTTGGAATGACTGTTTTGCTCTGAAAGCCACGGCAGTTCTGGTGTTACAGAAAAGCCTAAAGGAAACGTCCAAATCCTAACCCTTAGTGGCTGATCCCATCAAGAAGCAGAATCCTTCCCTGAATGAATCAGGTAGTCTCTACGATTTTTGACACATATTTTTGTGTCAAACTAAAACTAGGGAGTTATTTCCCCTAAAAACACCTGTGGGGAGGTGGGGACACTGGAGTCAGCAGGAGAACAGAGTCCTGTATAATTCAAGCCTTATGTGGAGAAGAAAACTGTATTGACTTTGAAATTGTCTAATACCACAGATTTATTTATTATGGAATTAATTACCTTGCTTGAAGTAATTAATTACCTTACTTGAAGTGGCACTCATTGACACATGATATTTTGTCTAATTCTCCACTGTGCATAAAAATGCAATGTATTGTAATATAAATTGTAGTTGTTATTGCTTTAAACATGGATTTAATCAAGGGGTTTGACAAATGTAACAATAGACTGATTACCTTTTTCTGTCAGTATTTTATGTTAGGACTTTGTCAATTTTCCTATCAGTTTGATTTCATTCTGAAAAAGCAAATTATCATAATAAAAATACTTGTCTTAATCCACACAGTTTAAAAAATGCTTAATCCGCCCTGGTCATTGCCACATTAGGCATAGAACATAATTTGAGTTTAAATGCAGTGAAAATCGAGAGCACAGCTCAACACAAACACGTGGGTCAAGCATCAGAGTTACTACAGGGTTACTACAGGGCTATGTTTGGCTTGGTTCTCCTATCTGTGTCCAGTGTGCCCTCAGCAGTTGCTGGAGCTCTACTTGGGATAGGTTTGAGGTGTGGAAGGAGCAAACATCCCTGGTGAACTCTAAAAAGACCCGCTAGTGAGGGAATTAAAGCAGTATTAAGCCAAACTGAAGCAAATGCTGGCATATAATTAACATAGCATTGTCAAAGAGAGCTCGTGGTTTAATTTTAGTGGGGAAAATATGGTATCTCAGATACCATGATATGGGTGTTTGTTCACAGCCACTGTACCTGTCAGATATTATTATCCTGATGCTGCCGTGTTCCCTGAACTGTTTTGATTTCTTAACAAGAAGAGAATTTTCTCTGATGTGCCATCTGTAAGGCACAGTTTACCAAAGGAAAACTTTACCTCAAATTTTTAATAATTTTCTGTCAATTCCAATAAAATCAGATATATTTTTATAATACTTACAAAATAATAGCAAATGTGACTCACCACATGTGCCACTATTTCATTTGATATTCTTCTTCTCCCACTGACTTTTCTTTCCAGCACAAAATGCAATTTAAATGTCAACTTGAACTAAAAAAGTTACGTTCCTGGGGAGATTGCTGGTATCTCATACAATCGCAAATAATTCTACTGCTTTCCATTAATTTACCTGTTTTGTTCTATTTTAGTCTCTCATTGCGCAGATTCTAAAATTAACAAATGGTGGAAAGGATGAAATAATACGCAGTTTGTTTACATATAAGTGACAGGACAAATAATAGAATCACAGAATGGTTTGGGTTGGAAGAGACCTTAAAGCTCATCCAGTTCCACCCCTGCCACGGGCAGGGACACCTCCCACTATCCCAGGGTGCTACAAGCCTTGTCCAACCTGGCCCTGGACACTTCCAGGGATTCAGGGACAGCCACAGTTTCACTGGAAAATTTGTGCCAGGGTCTCACCACCTGATTTCTTCCTAATATTTACCTGAATGGACAAAAAATATTGCAAATCAAGTGCGAACAGACAATGTCCACACAGGAGGTGCAGGTCTGCTTTGCTCTGTCTGGAGACCTTGTGCTTGGGAAATTCATCCAGCACTGTGAGAGTGTTTAAATTTTTATATTTTGGATTTACCTGAGACTTTCAGGTTCCCCTAGGAAAGCCGTCATCCGTAAGTAAAGTTGTTTGCACTCTCCACAAATTTGTTTCTCTTTGGGGCAGTACCACAGGCATTGGGCATAGGACCCACCAGTCTGGGTTTTCCCTTCTGAGACATGGCACAGGAGACTTCTCCAGCTCAAGCTCGCTGTCACATAGTCAGGAAACAGTGATGGCAACCAACTGCCCTGCCTTAATTCCAGAGTTCAAATCCCTTCCCTCACTGCTGAATGTATACAACATTTTTCACTTACGTAAAAACATCTTGATTCGTAACGCCAGAGAGTTGTCGTGATCTTTCTTTCCTAATGATCGCTTTTCCTCTGAAATTCCTAGGAAGACTGTTGAATGTCATCCTCAACTCCCTGTAATGTTGCACAACAGGCATGGGAAAGCTGGGAAAAACAGTTTTGCTGACATCAGTTAGACTTCGAAAAGTTTAGTTCTGAGATTTAGCACTAATCTCTGTGTCTTAGTTCCTTAATTCCAACACTCCTGGTGCTCCCCAGTTTGTGAGAATACACAATAAAGACTGAGAAAACGAGCTCCTCCAGTTTATGAATCACAGAAATAACTTGGACTGTTCCACTTCAGGAGAAATAAGGATTACGATATCAAGCGAACTGAGGAATCACTGCTGCCTGACTTAAAAAAGATGGAGATGGTTTAGTCTAAATGAAAATTAGAGGTTCAACATGTCAAAGGCACCAAATGCACCATGAAACGTAGGAAGCAGGCTCAGGTTCAAAATGAACTGTAAACTCACCTGGAATTGCCATGGGAAACAGTTGCTGGAAAAGCCACCTGGAAAAATTCCTCAAAGAGAAGAGTTCCTGGTCAGCCTGCCTGGGCCCTTCATCCAGTCTGAATACACAATTTTCTTACTCACACACAAAAGGTTCAGCTGTGCCACAGATCTCCAGGATCTTGATGGTGTCTGCAGCATTGAATGAGACCTGCATCGAGAAATGTTCACCAGGAGATTTTTACAATTATTTTCTAGTGAAATCATCGAAAGCTGGGGTTAGAGTCAAGTTCTGTATACTCACACTGACTTCAAGGGCCAGTTGCACATCTGAAAAACCACTCTTTCTTTTTCTGGAAATCTGTGTGTCATCCACCATTGTCACCTAACTTTTGCAGCAAACAGGTGAGGACTTTTTTAGCTCCTGGCTTTGATTCTCACCTGTGGTAAAACCCATCCTTTGCAGAGAATGGGGGATGATCCTTCAGCGAAAAAACCCCAGACATCAGGACACATTTTATTTTTCATTTTCTGACTCTCAGTTTAATAAAGATAGACACATTTAAGGTGCCTGGGTTCTGCCAAGAGGGAAGGTCCCCTGCAGCCCCTGTATATTCCAGAGATTTGTAGGGTTGCTCTGCTCCATGGACGGATGAAGAGCACCTCATACTGCCTGTATTTACCTCTCAGAGGTGTTGGAGGCTGTAATTAATTACTGTTTGTAGAACCCATTGAGATTGTTAGAGAAAGGCACTAGAGAGAGAGTGGTGTTATAAATTATTACACTTGAAAACGTTCAAACTCTTCAGCCTTCCACTGCTCGCCTTCGCACAAACTTGAAGCATTTCCCTTTCTCCTCCTGGAATAAAATCTGCCCTCTTGACATGCACAAACCATTAGAGAGGCTGTGCTTACAAGCACCTAACAGAATTTTCTCAAGTTTATTTTGACATTGACTTTTAATCAACGTGACGATGATTGAAAAAGCCAGTCCAACGTTTCACTAAAAAGGAATATTAAAAGTGCATTGATTGTGTCTGCAAAGATATGCAATTAAAAAGTATAAGTGCTGTTATTTAACACTTGACTTTACTTATTTTGAACTCTTGTGGCCCTGTTGTGTACATGGTTAAATGTGCAATGCTGTGTGTTTCAAGTAACTTGGCTGTAAGCAATTTTATATTTTAATGAAAATAATTACAGTTTGAGTAATATGAAGTGTATCTGAAGTATAACCCCTGATGCTACTTCCCCGGAATTAGCTGTGATATAAATTATCATGATTTATTACGGTGACTCTGTGCTTTATGTGTTTATAGGGGATCCTGGCTAGCAATGATGATTCTTAACTAACAAAGAATTGCATTTGCAAAGCAATTTTTTCTTGGATCTCATCTGTAATTCTTCCCCAAAAGTGATATGATTTAACTGTGCTGCAGTATGTGCTATTGCAAAGATGGCATTATTGTGCTGTCATTTTGACAGCTTACTTTAATTTACACCATTTAATGGGTGAATACATTTTTTAAAAATCTGGTGTTATTCTTTCTTAATATACCATATGCCATCGATCCCACATGCACTTCTTTGCATAAGCACACCAAGTTACAGAGTTGCATAAAGCAACCTATGTGTCATGTACAACCTCTCCTTTGAGTGACACATCAGAAGCTCAGGTCCTCTCTGTTCTTCAAGGATTCAGTGGATCCTGTGACATTTCTGAGCCTCGAGCTGAAATATGTTACACGGTACGTGATGTCCCCACTGGCATCTGTCCACCTCAGAGATGGGCACTTTTTAGATTTGCTGTACAAAAATAAATTTCTGAAAGTCATTTGCTTTGCTAAAAGTAGCGATATAGAAAGTGTAAAGATTGTTGTAATTACATTACTGCAAAGGCCAGTATCTGCAGCAGCTGGTTTCAATTCCAACCACTATTTTAAACTATTTGGTCAAACAAAATCTCTTCCAGCTCCTGACACATTTTGCCAGCTAATGGTAACTACTCATCAGCACAGACAAAGGTTGGACAATCATTCCCTTTGTCTTCTTTTGAGGAGGGCAGCCTGATCATTCCTCTGTCTGGGGAATTTCAGAGTCACCTCCGAAAGAAGCAGAGAATACAGGGGTTTGACCCAGGCCTGTCCACGCCTTTCCCATAAATGTACACCTCAGCTCAGCAAACATCAGTTCTGCAGAGCTTTCCCATCCAGACTTCTTTACTTAGGCAACCTTCCTAAAGAACTCAGATTCTCAGTCTACCAAGGCCAGGTTGGACAGGACTTGGAGCAGCCTGGTGTGGTGGAAGGTGTGCCTGCCCATGAAGGGATTGGAACAAGGTGAGCTTTAAGTTCCCTTCCAACCCAAACCATTCTATCATGATGTGATTCTACCCATGTTACAAAGTGATCAGAGGATGCCACTGAGAGCAAGCCCTCCTCCTCAGGAGGACTTGTCACCCTGGGTTCATGAACTGTGTTAAAGCATCTTCACAACTCCCAGCTCACACCTGGCTTTTCTCTGCCTTGCTTGGTCCTGTCCACAAAAAACCCTCTGTTGATTTCCTCAGCAGAGTCTGCAATCCTGGCCCAGGAATAATCTCTGAAGGCTTCAGAAAATCTGCTGTGGGACGTTATCTCAGTACAGGAAAATTTCGTTTGGGAAGCAGCCCAATTTAAGAAAACAATTTCATGACAGCGTGGAAAGCAAGCTGATGATACTCCAAGAACTTAACTTTATTTGGTAGACTTTTGTCCGCTTTCCAAGGACACCTAAGAGTTAAATAATTTAAGGCTTTAACAAAAACAACAAAAAAAAGATATCCCAGTCGTTCCATTTTCCTGTTACAAATATTATTTTTGGACAGAAATGCTGCAAACAAAAGTGCAAGACGAGCTAAAGATTTTAAGCAGGAGGTATCCAAGGTTGAAAAGGCATTTGTTGACATGAACTGAAGAAATACAACATACCTTTATACTTACTTAGCTCTTTGATGTTATACACGATACCCAGTATGGCATTACAACCACCTGTACATGTCATAAAAATACAGAGATTCCATGTAGAGTGAAACTGCAGTGAATTAATGCCTCTGTCAAGGTGTATCCTGAAATGTATTATGCCATCCTTGCTTCAAATTCCAGTTTACACGTTCCCTGCAACTCACATGATCAGGAATATTAAAACATCCCAGCAAAACCAGGAAACAGTTTATTTTGAATTCCATCCCACTGATTAACAGTAGATTTGGAATGAGAAATCACATGAAATATTTAGAAAATTATGTGCTTTTTAATAAATGTTAGCTATTGTGAAAAAATACATAATTCACCTTTTTTTTCCCACGTTAATTTAAGACAGTAGGGTTTGGGTCTGGAGCACAAGCCTGGTGAGGAGTGGCTGAGGGAGCTGGGGTTGTTTAGGCTGCAGAAAAGGAGGCTCAGTGGGCACACTGATAACTCTACAATTCTATGAAAGAAGGTTTTGGTGAGGTGGGCTCAGTTTCTTCTCCGAGGTAGCAAGGGACAGGACAAGACAGCCTCAAATTGCACCAGGTGAGGTTTAGGTTAGATATTAGGAAAACATTTTTTCATGGGAATGGTTGAAAAGAATTGGAACAGGCTTTCCAGGGAAGTGCTGGAATCACCGTCCTTGGAGTTTTCAAAAATGGTGTGGATATTGCAGTGGGGGACATGGTTTAGTGGAGAACATGGTGGTGGTGCTGGGTTGATGACTGGACTTAAGGATCCTCGAAGGTCTTTTCCAGCCTTAATGATTCCACAATCTCACCTGTGTCTCACCCAAAAAAAACTGCTGGGAATTTTACATGCCCAGAAATGAGGTATTTGTACATAACAGAGCAACAGATGCTGACAACTGACACACACTTCCTGCACCTACTGAAAATTACCAACATCTTAAATTATCTCCAGGTGCTATGAAAAAGCTGCAGACCACTGAACAGCAAGTCAGAAAACTGACACAAATGTGATTTCTTGGGGTTTTTACACATTTGCTTGAGTGACGACTTCAGGCAGAAAAATATCAGAGTGAAGCAGCAAATAAAATGCAGCCAATGCTGCGTGTTAGGAAGGGACTTCCATTTATAACAGGTTTTTTCACTCATTTACTTTTTGCAGAAGACGTCTCTGAGATTGGATTTGCATTGGACTTTGCTGCAGAAGTAGAGAAGTTGCGTATTTTAAATCTGTAGCGGAAGTCCTACGGAGTAGAAGGGGCAATGAACACCAACTCCCTCCCCCTCCAGTGGGAAAGTGCAGATGAGAAACTTTACAAGTTGGACACATGGCCCCTTGACCTGTGTGATACTGGATAACCCTCTGCAGTGTCAAGCAATGGATCATCTTACCTGCTGCTGCAGAACAGACTTCCTTATGTGCTTGGAAAGGACACTTCCCGTGTCTGAGACAGAATTCCTGTCCTGCTTCACCTATGGAAGAAAATCGTAACAAAACAAAACTCACAAACAAACCCCACAAAAAAACCCCCCAGCTGAACAAAAAAAACAAACCAGAAAACAGAACAAAGAGATGCTTTACAGAAAATTGAACTCAACCCGCAAAATATTTCCCAAACCAGCCTTGACAAAGTATATTTCTTGTTGCATCCAGCCCTCTTTCAGGGTGGAAATGGAGCTCTGGAAAAATGCAGCAGAACTGAGAGGCCCTGATGGAAAGCAGGGTTTCTGGACACTGAGAAAAGCGTTGTAGAAGATCAGTGCTGTATCGTATTTGTTTCTGGTGGATTTAGTTGGTCAGCCCTCTTCCTCCTTCCATGCAACACATGCACACTGATCTACAGCACACACATATGGTCACCAGCATGGAGGCAGCAAATGCCAGATCAGATAGAGAAAGAGTAAATTTAAGAGGTTATAAATGTCTTTTCATAATGGTATATATTCAATACTGTCACTAAAGTAAGAGTCCAAAGGCAATGTGAACAGTTTTCTCCTCTTTTATATGATCATAAGAAAATAATTTCAGTTCAACTTAGTAATGGCTTTGCTACATTGTTAAAAGGTGATTAAACAGGCAAAATAATTTTCATTTCGAATCTCTAGGGAGAACCATTGCCCTAGTGAAAATTAGTCAAATAGGTTTTTCTCTGCCATGAGGTCATAAAAAGGTGAAACATTTTCAGTGGGAAGGAGGACAGGGATGTTGTTGGTACAACACATCCTGACTGTCACACTGAGGGGGAGATGGAGGCCTTGTGAAATCAATTCTGTGTCACCTCTGCAGCTGTGTCCAGCCCCCTTTGTGGTTTTAAACACAAGTCCAGCTTTATGCATCTGCAAAAACCCTGCCGCAGAAGCATTTTCTTCAAAGAGATGCTGAGATTTGTTTTATCAGATAATACTGCAATCCTGTCTAACATGGCACATGAAGAAAGAGAAACTTCCCTAAAAACATTCCAAACTCCTCTTTGTGCCACCCACACGTGCAGCCACTGCTGAAAGACAGAGCTGCGTGTGGCTCTCACGCACTGCAGAGCGTCACTGCCCCTCGTGCTGGAGCCTGGGGAGGAATCACCCCGGGAGCCGCTGCCAAAGGCAGAGCAGGATTTCCCCGAGCCTCCCTTCCCTCCTCAGCACAGAGCTCAGCACTCCCAGCTCTCTTTGGGTGTCCATCACAATAAAAACCTGGCCACAAGATTTAGAATCAAAGGCACCGAGTTACAAACCCTGCTGAAAATCTGGCACTTTGCTGAAGTGTCGAAATACTTCTGGTCAAAATATGGCCATAATCACTAAAATATACAATTGCTTTTCACAATCAGCAGTATTTGCTCACATAAATAATTTTATTGACTCCGGTCACAGGAAATGCTAATTTTGCGTGACACCGGGAAGGACTTCTAAGACCTAGAGGACAAAAATGGCATAAATATTGCAAAGACATAGCTGTCTAAGACTGTATCACTACAACTTCAGTGGATGCAAACCAGAGTCAGTAAGTTCTGTAAATACTTCTGCATCACCTCATCAGTGTATGGAAGCAAGAGGTAGACTTGTATCCCCTGGAATACGTACAGAAGCAAAGAGACAGTAGAGAGAAAGATGGAGATTTTATTGTAGATGATCTTTAAGGTCCTTCCCAACCCAAAACTTTATATGATAGGAACATATTTGTGAAGCACACAACAGTGACTCGGTGCCTAAGAAAGGATAAATAAATTATTGCTTTATGAGTTTTGCTTTTGTTCGGTCTCAAAAAACAGTCGTGCAGTTGAGATACTCAACATTTGGGTTTTAAAAGGAGTGCTCTGGGATGATGGTCCCTCATTAGGGGATCAGCTCTTAAATGAATCAGCTAATGGGCCAGGGTGCACCGTCAGCTGATGGCAGATATACTTCAAGTCAAATCTCTGCTCCAGCATATTTATAAAGCTTTTTCAAACAGGGTCCTGGGTCAGACCAGACATAGCAGTCTTACAATATTTTCTTAAAGTATTGCCCAGCCTTGGAAATACAGCTGAGCGTCTTGGATTCTTCTCATAAAGTGAAAAGGGCCATGTGTCTTGTAAAGACAAGCCCCAAGGGAACTGAGGTAAAGTATTTTTGTAGCCTTAACACAAATTTTCCTTGTGTTTATGACTTCATTATTTTAGTGGGTGTGTTATTTCAGTGGGTTTTTCAGCTACTTATTTTCTATCTTCTTTACAGTTCTCTTTTTTTTCTGTCTACTTTAAATAAGGAAAATGGACTCAACAGATGATGCAGAGGTCTTTATAGCAGAGCTACTGCTTTTCATTCCTGTTTCCTGAATCTCGAAGAATCATGTGCTTAAGATGCTCAAAGAATATTTTTGTAACATAATATTAAAGTTACTGTTGATGTCTGGTCAGTGTAAAAGCTCCCTATATGAACAGGGGTGAAAATTTTAGGCATCTATCTTCAGTTAAGTGAAATGAAAGAGTTAAGACAAAATGAATTAAGGGAACACAACCGACAATAGAAAAATTGTTTCTGATTAGCAGGAAAACCCAGGATTAGGATGTGGTTACTCTGTAATTGCAAAATCTGATCTTCAGTAATATCTGGTGGGGTTTTAGGGAAAAAAGCAGCGAAAGGACTGAAAACTGATACTAAGCTCATTTAAGGTGAATTAATCCAAAATACTGGTCTCCATACTTATGAGGTTCCCCCTTCACCGGGAGAGCCCTACCTCTGCAAAAAGCTGTTGGGACTGGTAGGGCAGATGTGGTGTAGCACATCTGTCTGGCCTGGGCAGAGTGGTCATCACAAAAGTGCCTTTTTTCCTTGGTGCAGCTTCAGCCAAAATGCACAGAGACAGCAGCTATTGATCAAGCAGAGCTAAAGCAATGACCCATCCAAATTGCTGGTTTATTAATTATCACTTCTGCTTTACCTAATGTCAACTCACTTGCCATATCTGCTTTACTGGTAGCTTGTTTGCCTAATTAGCAGTAATTTGCATTTTAACTGGGCCTGTAAGTTCTCTGTAAAGTCTGTGCTCGGGGACTCCGGTGATCACCGAGTTGCTGGTCAAAGTTTTGATAAGAAGTAATGCTTGAGTAAATCCTACAAGCCATCACCCTAAGGCAAAGTAATCTCATAGTAGGGATGGCTGAGTAAAATAATAGGAAGCATGGAGCTTTCCTCAAACCCAGAGCCAAATCTTTTACAAGACATGAAGTTCTCATTTTTCTTTCTTTTTTTTATAATTTGTCATAGACTTTTGTTCTGTACCAGAAAAAAAAAACCAAACCAAAATATCAAGACAAAAGTCTATTCTTGGATTTACGACATGAGAAAATCCAGGAAGGAAAGGAGACCTTGTGAGAAAGCCTCTTTTCACTACATTTTTACACAGATTTCAAAGCGTATGCAGTGGCAAAAAAAGGTACATCAAGCTTAAAAAACAGAATGTACCATAACATGAGGAGTCACTGCTTACCAAGTCAAAAGAGTTGGTACAGAGCATTAAAACCTGGCAGAGTCCCGACATTCCAGCCCATGAGGTGCAGGCTGCATCTTCAGCAAGAGCCTGTGGACACCGAGTTGTCCAAGTGCTCAGCTCTTCCAGATGGAGCTGTCTCAAACACTCTCCTTATTTCATTCAAGTAAAAAAAAAATACGGTGGAGAGGTAAAAGTACCTACTACAGGCATAGGAGATGCTCAAGGCAACAGGCAGAAGTGAGTTCAAAGAAGAGCAGATAAGTTGCTGTGGTTAATGCTTTTCTGTTTCAAAAAAAAATGCAAGAAAAATATAAATGTAATAGATTTAATACATAAAAGAGTTTGGTAGGAAATGCCAATACATGCTTGACTCAACTGAACACAAACTAGAGTGAGGAATGCTGCCTTGTGGATTATCTTAAGGGGCAACCAATGTCCCTTCTTCCCCACTGAAAAATATGCAACATAATTGAATTTCACACAGACGTGGTTGGACTTAACATCAACCAAATAAAAGTGCACAAAGAAGGTCATAAGAATTAATTAAGAATGTAAAGTCTATCACTCACCTCTCCTCTGTAGCTTAATTTCTCCTCTTGTTTCCTTCTGGTTTTGGAGTTTCAGAGAACATTTGAATTTTAAAGTCTCCTCTTATACACAGGACTATCCCTTGCACTCAATGTATGTCACATTTCTGCTGAAGGACCTCAGCCTTCACGAAATAACCCAATTCTGCTTTTGGTTAGGCAGTCCTTGTTGAGTGGGATCCAACCAGTGGAAAAAAAGAAGGACGTGTAAGAAGACATTGGTCACTAACAAAATCAAAACAGCAGCCAAAGGTGCCTACCCTGCAAATGCTGTGTACTGTGGTTAGAAAACTTGACTCCCGTGGAAACCAGCCGTGGTTTGGGCAGGAAAGCTCAACACTGGCTATAAATTACTTGTACTGATGGTCAGGATCTGGCCATTAAGCTGAGCAGATTTTCTCACCCCTTCCTTTACCAAGAGATTTTCTGAGCCTCTTTTCATACGTGGTATAGGGCTCAGGGACCTGCTGCAATAGGGTCATGTGGGACAGCAGCCTCGTAAAAGTGGGTATCTGTGTCCTATTCACACATTCATCTAATTTTCCTAGAAAAGCACCAACGAGGGAAGCTGCTGCTCAGTGTGCTCTAACAATCTATCCAAGGGTTAAAATATTGATCCTTACCTACGATATAATGTAGCTTGACATGTTTCATCAAGCATGTTGTTCTCACTCCAGTTCCAGAGCACTTCTCTGAAAAGTAAAAACAGTAAAAAAAACCCCCTAAGATTGCTACTAACATGTAAAATACATTTAAATAAACCAATATAGCAGCGAGAAAAAACTTTATCATGGCACAATAGAAAATTAAACACCAAACTTTAAACAAATAGTGCCATTTGTTATTGCGGCAGCAAAAAGAGTTTATTATTTCACTATTTCATCTCACCTTGTGTCATTAAAATATAGGACACAAGTAGTAAAACACAAAGTAAATATGCACATATCTTTACACCATGTAGGGCAGCTATAAATCTTACTCTTTGATAACAGCTGTACTATAGCAATCATTTGAGTAGTGCAGCTGCCACAACAATATCAAATTTTATAGTTAAAAAGCAGTCAAAACTTTAATGGTACAGTGGAGGTAGATATATATTGTGCTATAAATAAACATTATCTAATGAAGAAATGAAACATGTTTATTTTTCCTTGACATATCGTTCAAAATCATATATCTTTGCTGCTGCAAGCTGCTATAATAGCAGCCATTATACTTCAGCATGTATAACAACAAGGTCTGTAGTTGGGCTAATTACGGTGGATTTAAATGAGGGATGGGAGAACTTCAGACTGCGTGGCCTTGCAAGCAAGGCTTTCATTTCAGTGGAGCAGTATCTTAAAATGTTATCAGAGCTAAGATGTGCTGGCAGAGGTTCTGAAGCGGTTGGGAATGCAGTGAGAAACGAGTGGGTTTTCCCCTTAGACGATGACTTGTGCTGTGCTGGTGTGACAGGGTGTAATCGATCTGGGGAGCAGGAGACCATGAGAACTGATGTGCTGGTTCACTCACTGCCACATTACTCAAATATGAAAATCCTCTGGAAGGACTCAGGAAAGCACATGCCTAGTGCAGACAGGCTCATCTCCCTCCCAAGGTAATAATGTGTCTAAAATGTGGTTTCCATGAATTTACTGAGGTTTCTGCTGTGCTCACATTCAGCCTAGGGATGCACTGATGGCACCTACGGAGATACTCACCCGCCTCCTGCACAAAGACTGAATGAGGGCATGGGAATGATTTTAAACATGCTAGAAACATCTAATATTGAAGAGTTTTGAGAACACAGCTTATTGTGCTGTGTAAGGGAAGGCCACAAAACATTGTCTAACGTTCAGGTGTGTGTTTCTGCAGGAATTTTCTCTTGAGTCCAGAGTGAACTTCTGAAAGACATCTCCCAGTCCCTGCGACCCATCCCACTGCAAAGAACTGTCTGGAAACCACTCGCTGGGTGCCCTTGGAATGGCACTGAAATGCTGGTGTGCACACCAAGGGCAAACCCAAAGCAGTCCATCAGTACCAGGGAGTCAGTCCGTGGGACCACACCAGCCTCAGTCCAAGGCTAGCCACCCAAAAAAACAATGTGGTAGATTTGAGGCCTTCAGCATCATCTCCATCTCCACTGCTCACTAGGATCATTAAGATTGGGAAAGACCTCTAAGGTCATTGAGTCCAACCACTAACCCAGCTCTGCAGAGCTTTCTTTTTCTGCACAAAGAAAGATGTAGCCTCAGACTACCAAATACAAAATCAAAGTCCACAACTACAGTATGTCACAAGACGAGCAAGAGAGCTGGGAGTGACAAAAAAAATACCCTGGGTTCCTGCAGCACCAGGGAAACTGGCAAGTAAAATTCATGAACTCCATTCCCTTAAAAATCCTCCTTAGGAAGCTCTGATTCCCCTCTTCACATCATAAAATTCTCCCTGCCAGAAGGGAGATTACCATCTTGCCTGGAGTTTGCCTCCTGTTCAGTGTGGGTTTCACTGAAGGTGACACATGGACACCCTGGTGGGAATTGCTGCGACCCAGGGGAGCAGATCCATTGGAGAGCAAATCCCTGACAAACAGCTTATTGCAGCTAAACTTTGTGCATGCCCACCATCAGAGATCCTCAGGGTGCTTTTGCTTGCCATCAGCAGAGCATTTATCCAAAAAACCCCATGAGATGCCATAAAATAAACCCAACAGCTGTTAGCAGAAGATGACAAATCCTAGATACCTTTTTGTCACATTGCAACCTATACGATTTACTCCACGTTTACAAACAAATTGCTGCAGAAAAATATTAAGTCCTGGCATTTAGAGAAGCTCTAGAAATTACTCACTCCCCTGGAATTCTGCATGACAAATTAAGACTACGCTTCTACTCCTAATAAATGTAGCTAGAGCAAAGTTTCATAAACATTCTTGAGATTTCTTCTGTAACAGCTTTATTTTGGCTCCTCACTTTTCCTGCTTAAACAAATGGTAAGGTTGGCTGATATTGTCAAAATACAGCACTTCTCATGAACCAGGAGCCATTTATTAGTGTAATTTATTGAGCCAGCATTGTAAAACATAAAATCATATTTTTACTGTGGGACTCACATACACTAAACACACAAACAAAAAACAGCAAAAAAAACCCTCGTTACCCCAAGATAAGAATATTTTCTTTTAAAAGTCAAGTTATTGGAACTGTGGATCTGTAAGTAAGATTATGTGCTTCCAGAACTGGCCTTTCAGAGGCCAACAGGGTAAGTGTTAATGAACCGTGCAATGTTGGGTAAGAACTGAACAGATGTTTGCACAGCCATCAGGTAGACCTTTGTTTATATAAATGCACAGCCGTAGATAATACCTAATACCTTTCTCATGGCTTAAAATAACCTTCCCACTAAAAATACAAACCGGCTTTTCCCCAGTTGTGAACATGCTTAAAATCTAATTAATACACAGACGACTGCAAACCCACCAAACTGCTCAGACAGGGTTGGACCTGTCACCCAGCGTCACCTCTTTTCATGACACAGCCTTAATCTCCTCCTTTGTCCTTATATTGCACTTTTTGCTCTAAAGGTTTCTGCACTAAAAAAGTGGGGAGGTGAAGCCATAGTTCAATTCAATTTATTTTTATATTGCCTCTCGTACAAAGTCTTTCAAAACTCTTTATAGTGAGAGATAAAATAATCATATAACGCTTGCCGGAATTCAGCGCGGTGACTTTTACACTCAGGGTAAAAGCTATGTACCAGGAAAGTAAAATTAAGAAAATTTAGGAACAGAGAGAGGATTAATAAATACATATTGTTTCTGCACTGTGGGAGAAGAGGGAAGCACATCCCTGCTCTGGTGCATTCGTAGCCCTTCCTTTAGTTTGGAGGGTCCCAACATAACGGGGCTGTTTGGAGAGGCTGAGAAGGGCATCGCTCAGAGGAGCCCGCTCCAGCTCTGTTGGGCACAGAAACATCAGTCGGTTGTTTTCCTTCATATGGAAAACCCAGTTCCCATTCAGAAAACAAGAAAACTTCCTGTCCTGAAAAACGAATGGAAAAATGCCCCCAGTCACCTGCACTCATCATCTGACAAACACAGCACAGAAGTAGCCCTACAACCAGAGAGGAAAAGGTGTTTGCAGAAGACAACCAGAAAAAGCAGCAAACATTTACGGCAACACTATTATTATATTTAATTTAAATTATTATTAACACTCAGTGTCTAAAAACGTGAACCTATGATAAGTAATACAGTTATTCATAAGGATAACCCTGGAATCAGGTACACACCATGCCCTGGCAGAACGACACATGCAGGAGTCATTGAGTGGAATTTGTTTACCCTGCTATACCCATCAGATCAAGGAAATAAGCACCAAAAATCTGCCTCTTGGGCTCCCAAAGTAACTCTACCCCATATCTAAACAAAACCTGAATATCAGCATGCTCACCCAGTTTATACCAGTACAAACCTCAAACAGCACAGGAAAAAAATGCTTCTGAAAACACACTGATAATTAAAGAAAGAGTGTTATAAATTCTGTGATACAGTCTTAAATTGTCATTGTAAAAGTTTACTACATCTTTGAGGTCCATCGATTCAGAAGCCCACACGTAAAGAAGCCTGGTAAAAGAGCATCTAAGAAAATATTTGGGCAACAGCTAATATTTCTTCCCACCTGTCTTCATGCCCACACCACTCAACACAAACCACATCTTTATAACACACAGTAAGAAAACACAATATATAGTAACTCATTTTCTGACCTTTTAATATTTCTGCCATTGATTGTCAGAAGTGAGGACGGCTCTCTATCCTAAGGTGATGGATTATTTAATTAACTATTGACCTTTTCAGTATCAGATGTTGACAATGAATGCGCTCCTGTGTAAGCTGCCTCCTCGGGATGCTGTTCAGGTCTCCAATGCGCAAGTATTTGTCTCACATTTTGGTTTTAAGCGTAACATTTCTAATATTTTAATCTAAAAACAAGTCAAAGTCTTGTATTTAGTGATGAATACTTTTACGATCCACTGCTTTGAGTTTTCTTTTGAACTGTATTTCTAGCGGAATTTATATGAATATTAACAGAATTGAGTCATTCATAGATAAAATCATTTCTACTGCTTACCTATGACTTAGGTCCCTGGCATGCTTTCAGGACAACTTCTGCACCAAGAGGCAAAGAAGCCAACCCAGAAAGGAGAAATTGTTCATCATCTGTGCACACGGGTCAAGAGACGTCCCGGACTGAAAATTGTAGGAGTCATTTGATATTACGCTTTGCCTTTGGGCCCAGCAAAGACTCCAGCCAGGAACATGACATTTGCACCGAGCACCTTTAAAAAGAAAGCATTTCACTACTTTCCCACAGGGCATGCAACATGAAGCCTTGTTTACTCACAGGCAAACTGACTTAAGACTTTTTCTCCCCCAAAATAAAGAGAAAGGATCCAGATCCTCATCCTGGAGACCTGGGATCCCAGTGCTCTGTTCTCAGTAATTACATATTCAGCTACAATCTTTTTGTGAGCAAACAAGGTATTTTCTTCCACGAGCTTGTTGTTGGAACCAAACACTGAACAAATGATCCGTGCCCTCAGGTTGTCAGAGAGATTTACATGTGACTACACAGCAGTTTGGGTATTCCACTGTGATTTCTCTCCAGGACTGAGAGAGCTGATTAATCTAACATATTCCTGGTAAAAGCCATCCAGCATTTCTCTAGGAAAAAAGTTCGTAGCCTGGCACACCTTTGTAATAAATATTATCTTCTGATTTCATCTGTTCACTTAGAAAATACGTGTTTACCAAACCAGGTACCACAAAGAAGTTTTGGGGGCGTTTCTTGGTTTTTTTTTTTTTTGCTAAACAGATGAAAATATTTTTTCAAGGTGTTTCATTTCCTTAATTATTTTGGTAACTACATAACCATAAAATCACTTCATCGGAATAATTCCACAATGCATCTGCACCGGCAAATAATTAACAAATTTCTAGAAGGTCTGTTTACAACAAATCGCATTCTCCTTTTTTTTAAAATCGTATTTTTGCCTGTGAAATCAGCAGCACACACAGCAGTAAATACTCCTGCGGATGATGGATTTGGTAAGTGGTTTTAATCAGAAGCTTTCCTTTTGCATCAATCAGCCTTCCCCGCAACCCAAGAGAAACCCCTACATATGTCATCGATACACCCAGATAGCAGAGCTATAAGTCTGGTTTTTTTTGTGATGTTAATACAATATTATGATAGATATCTATTAGTGGGGAGAGCGGAGCAGCAGACAGACTCCAGCTCCTCTGACAGCGGCTGCTCTTTCTTTGTCAGTGTCAATCCGCTCTGGAATCGCAGGGAATGAGCGAATGTGACAGGAGAGGACCGCTCCAATTATGGATGAAGGGATACTATCTACTCCCACTGGTTGATGTGATTTATTCGACGGTCCTTCTGCATTTATAGAGCAGCAGATTGTAGCTGCTTATGAAGTGACAAATAGTGCTCAATGACATTGACTGACTTGTCTGATCAATTTAGCTCGTCTGAAAAGTGGCCGTGAATCGCTGTCCTTGTTGAATGACGGCACAAACAGTCCCAGCTCAACTTTACCCACATGAAATCTCAAATGCCATTAGAAAAACTATTAAAGAGGACTCCTTTTAATCAAATAACACAACAGTTCCATATAAAGAATGAAAAATAGAAACCTTTCCCACAGCTTTGCTTTGAAACACACCTCGCTTAAAGAATGTTCTGCCTTTGAGACCATGTCAACAGAACATTTTTATTATTTTGTAAGTCCCTGAATATTCGATATATTTTGGTGGAGGAGTAATGTATCTGATAGGGCAGAAACAAGTGAAGTTTTCTTGCAAGAACCGACAAAGCAACTTTTCACATTTTCTAGAAAAGTTGCCAACTGTCCCCATTTTATTGAGCCTTAAGTCATTAGATTAATTTTAAAATTCAGAGCTCCTGGAATCTGGTGATGATGTAATCCAGCTTTTATAGTAAAATCAAGAAGAAAAAAAGAAATTCCTGGTCTTGTGGCCACAGAGCAACTTAAAAATGTGATTTTACTGAACGCAGTACAACCAAAATCCAAAATAGAATTGGAAACCAACTTAAAAATGCTGAAGAGTTCTTGTGGATTTTGAGAAGTAACCTTAGGACTACTGGAGCCTGGCAGGACTTCTTCACACTCGGGTTTGACAGCACAGGAATTTCTTAGAAGTGTGGCTCATTTTGGTAGAGCTGTTGCGTTAATACCCTAATAGTGAAAACTGTCAAATTCTCAGTTGCTGGAAGCCCTCCTGGCAGAGGGAGTTGTTAAATGGGAAGAGGTGGCAGAGCCAGGCTCTTGGGTGCCATAGAACTCCCACTGCCTACCTGAGCCTCAGCACAGCCCTTCTAGTAATGCTGGAATTACACGATAAGGTGTCATTTGGCATAAGCAAAGACCTCACAATAATTCCTTTAAACAAACACTGAATTAAAAACCATTGAGAAACCGTTAACAATTGTATTTTATCTAGCATTAGATTAGTATTTTTATAAAGTCATAATGTCACATCACACCTTATAAATAACGCTTATGATATTTCTTATATGAAGCAGGCACAGGAGTTGCCTGTGAATGGTAATTCCGTGTATAAATATATACAAACTTGTGAGGGAGTCTACACACACATATCAATATATATATGGTCATAGCACGAATAAATCAATGTCTGCATGTGGGGGGTGCGTGTGCGCCGTTCATTATATATTACAATATTAAACTGTTATCCATGCACAAGTATATTTATGTATATATTTCAATTTATTAGAGCTAGGCAGGCCTTTACAGACTTAATAAAGAGCACCAGCATTATAAGCCAAGAACCATTTTTCCCTTTCCCTGTATTATTCAAATTTATTAAACAATATTTCACATTTGTTTGACACAATGTCAAACTCGGGACTCCTAAAGAACTGCTGCAGCTTTAGAACTGTTATGCTTTCTTGGACTTTAATCATTTTTGGCAAGGCTCCATTTCCTGTCAGAAAGTGAAACAGCTTAGGAATGTCATTTTCACGAAAGAAAACAGAGAGAATCCGAGAGGAAGTTCTCCTCCACTCCAGAGCCCCTAAGATACTCAAACACACTCGCAGGAGGGCTGGAATACATCAAACATTAGCAGAGGGAAAAGGACACACTTTTCCCACATTAAAATACATGGATAAAGTTGAACTTTTGCTAAAAATAGTTCCCATGACTAATCCTATTAAGTTTTTAAAAAATTGGGCCGTATCTCCCTTGAAGTCAAATTGTTTTTTAACTTTAGAATGACATTAGAAAAAGACTCTAAAGTGCCTTTGCTTAAGTCAAAGTCCCTGGAAGATTATTTTTTCTTTTCTGCTTTTTTTAAGTGAGATATGAAAAATGAGGACAGGAGCACGGATCACTCTTCTAAAAGGGTAATTTACCTATTGAAGAGGTGAGGAGGATCAGTCTCTCCCAGATCATCGCTGGTGATTTACTGTTTAAAGGAGAGGCTCCCTACGGAGGGAAGAGGATCAAGGGAGCAGACACAGACTAACCCTTCCCTGGGCCAGGGCAGTGCCTGCAGGAGTTGAGTACAGCCAAAGGGGCAGGGATGGAGGAAGTCCTGTAAGGCTTTTGGGCAAGAATCACCTCTTTTCTTCGATCAGAAGGCTGGTTATGTAAAAACCACCTTGACTGCTTGTTGTGATGGGGAGACAAGTAATGGCCAGATGGATTTTGAGAACACAACCCACACCCCAGCAGGAAAAACACTGCACCAGGAAAGTTAGCAGTTCCCACCGCATCGTGGCCACGATGGCAGTAAATAGAACTAAGGACTTCTGACAACCACCAGATCCCTGTACAATTTATGAATCCTATTTGAAGCTCATCTGAGTGTTTTTCTAGCAGACCAAACACTTCCCAAGGTTTACGCCATCCTTGTTTGTCCTAACATCCCAGACAGAAATCCCAAGCTATGGTAATACCACGGTTGTTTCAGTGGGAAAACAGAAGGGAGTTGGCTGCAGAGGAGGGTGAGAATCCATTCCTAAAGGAAAAGCCATTTGCAACAGGATGCCGAGATAAAAAGGATGTTTATCTCATTCAAGGAATTTGACCTAAATCCAAAAAGCACTCATACACAATAAGGAGAGGCAGGTAGGTTTATCTATTGCATTTTCCCTAGAATTGGGTTAAATACCAAGTGGTGGGATTTAAAGAGCCTTGCAAATGTCTTAGCCCTGATTGCTTTGGTTGCAATATGTGTTTAAACCTGTATGTTACAAACCCCAGTGGGGCACAGGCTGCCCTGGGGCCCAGATCAGTGAGGCCAGGCTGGGAGGACATCTCAGAACTGTGATCTACAACATCCAAACACAGGAAGAGAGCACCCAGCTGGCAAAAGCTGAGCGGAGTGTGATGTGTTCAAGGAAAAGATGAACTCCCAAAGGGAAAAAAAATGACCTATACATGTGCTTTGAAACGCATGCATACTTCTAGCTCAGTCACAAGAAAAATCAGGAATTGGTATTAATGTAATAAGAAGGATGTTGAAGAAGGAAAAATAAAAGGAAAAAAATTAATAACTCCCTTAGCAATAAATTTAATCTGTCTGTGATTTGCTGTTCGGATTTTTTGTCTATGGATAGATGAGCACAGAGCATGAGGAGATGAGGAATGGAAGGGTCACAGGAGTTGTCTGCTTCCATAAACCTTCACATCTCCCTGTTTAAATTCATCTTCCGTCTACCTTCAGCTTAGCACTGAACAGGGAGCGGATGTAACAGCATAAACATCCCTCAGGTTTGTACAGGTAGAGGCACACAGGCATTCCCTTAGGGAAGGGAAAGAGCAGAGCAGGTTGTGGTGGGAAAACCACCCCCCCTTGCATGGGCTTTTTCTCTCCATCTCTCGGGCAGCAGGGTCAGGTACGACAGGGTGGTCCCAGCATGTCCCTCACACACCAGGGGACTGTAAAAACTCTCAGCATCAGCCTACATCTGCTTGCCTTGAAGTCGTTGCCCCCACCCACACTTCCATAGCAGCTGAGTGAGGTCAATCCCCAAACACTTGTGAACACGTCGCTCCTTCCCACTCCCCTGAAGCCCTTCTGGCAGCACTGTTTTCTTTTCTGCCCCCAGCTGAGCTTTCATGGTGCTCTCTGATGTTCCTGCAAGGAATAACTCATTCCCCCTGCCCAAACCTGTGCAATAGGTACCTTTGCTCTTCCCATTGCACCACTGCAAGTCATCCTGACAGTATCTTTTTCCTTGGACCAGCCTCGCTGCTGAATCCCTAATTCCAACCCAGCACACGACATTCACTTGTTGTCGGAAGTATAGCTTGGTGTTTGTACTTACAATAATGTCTTGTAGCAAGTTGGTCACCGAGGAACGTTTCCAGTCATTTATTTTCCAGCACAGACTACAGGTTTCCATGGCTATATTCCACAGGAAAAAAAAAAAAAAAATAAAAAAAACCAAAATTCCAATTTCATGTGTAGATGAAATACTTCAAAGTCTCAAACACTCAAGCCATCACTAACACATGCAATAATATAGACTGGAATGAATTTCCAGGATGTAGTAGGCTGAAACAGCTTTTGGAGAGGCAGAGTTGAAGTGCACTTTGACACCGGCCCTCCCCATATCCCCTCTCCCCACACCAACTAACTCCTCCTTACCTCACCTTCCTCTTGTCACTGGCCCAGTGTCACAGCAGCTGGCAATCACCAATTAACACCAGAGCCTGTGAATTTGTCCAAGCTACAGCTCAGTCTGCACTTCTGACCTATCACCATAGTATCACTTTATAATGCACACCCGTGAAGTCAACTCATTACGTGTTCGTCCAATAATCTCTCAATTCCTCAGCACCCAATCTTCATTCAAACTCATCTTTACCCTCACTGTATCCTGTATACTTCCCTGCATGTCAAGGCAAATATAAAATCATTTATGTCGGGAAAGCCCTCTAAGATAATCAAGTTGAACCATTAGCCCATCACTACCAAGCCCACCACTAACCCACGTCCCCAAGTGCCACATCTACAAAGTCTTAAATCCTTCCAGTAATGGGGACTTAGACTCTGTGAAGGGTTATGTGATAAATCATTGTTAAAAGTTTTGCTTGTATCATTGGAGGAGTCTTCTATTTGTACTGGGGGGAAAGAATCTGGAGAGTGAAATCTATATCTGGAGCTATACTCCTATTTTTCTGTACAGTTAAATACATGCAAGGACTTCCTGAACTTCCTGAATTTAATAAAAACTAAAAAAATAAGAAGAAATAAAAATCCACAATAAAGCACACTGTTATTTAACTGTTAAGCAGTGATCACCATGCCCATTCTTCTTGATAAACTGTGACACTTAAATCCCAGCCTTCTCCCACTCCCGTTGCTATAGGTGCCTCTCAAACAGCAGTTCACACATTACACTTGGCCCTCCTCCCTTCTGTCCCAGCCTGGTACCTCCTCGAGGGTGTCACACGCAGCCATCCATTTATCTTCCCTTTTTATCAGCTTGCTGAGCCATTCAAAGATGGGCACAACTTCTTGAGGCCTCCCTGCTTTTTCTTCTCCCCCCACCATTTCCATTTATATCTAGATTTTTCCAAGCCCAACACAACCTAATGGGCAGGAGAAGGCCTGAGCCCAGATTGTTTAACAATGCCTTGAGGGGCTTATTCACCAAAGTTCGACGCTCTGACGAACAGCTTGCTGCAGCTCTAATGGTAAGGCATATAAAATGCATCATACATTAAATTTAATGTTGCCTCATTAGTCTTAATTAGATTCCTACATTACACCAGGATTATAGTTTCTTCATGTTTATGTTTGCTCCTAAAATGAAGTCTACACTAGACAACAGTTTGGTGTACTTTCTAACCTTTGAATAAATATGCCCTGAATGAATACCTATGGATATTCTTAACCTTGAAGAAACAGAAATTAGGTGTTGTTACAAATGCCTTTCAGACAGAGAGACTGCTTAGAGTCAGTTACAAAGGAATAAATTTAAAGGAAAAAAAATATAGTGTGCAAACATTAGAAATTACCTTCTCTTTTAAAGGGTAAAGAGTGGAGGGCAAGGAAGGGATTCTTTGCTTCAAATAAGTGGTGGCTTTTCTATTTCTACAGATGCTTTGATAGATTGGTCTCACACTAATTAATTTTGTCTTCTGCTTAGATTTTTTTGCAGTTTATTTTCTTTCAGCTGTAAAATCTGTTTCTAAGTGATGCCACTAATTCCTCTTTGGAACTTGGTTCCAAACACTAGCAGAGCTCATCTCATGATTAGTGGTAATGACCTACACCAGGACCACTCGTGTCAGAGGTGAACAGTTTTTTAAAACGGAGCATCTCACTTTTCTTCCTGCAATTAATTTAACAAGCAATTTTAAATTTCAAAAAGTTTGGAAAAAATAAATTTTTTTTGGTAATGTCAGACAGAAGCTTGATTGTTATAAGCATTGAAAAGTTAAAAGCTGGTTTACCAAATGTTGCCATTCTTAATATTTTGGCTCAGATCTTGCCATGAAATAGTTCAGCCTCTTGAAGCTATTTCTCACCCAGCTGAGAGTGCAATTCATACAAGTCCATCTATTTCTTTCCGACTGATTTGTCCAAGCACCCACAGTAGTGCAGGAGCAAAGAGAAGTCAATTAGAATTATTACCAGTTAGTGTTCTGCTGATATTTTTAAGATTATTTCCTTTCATGTCCCATACCATTAATTCGATAAAATTTAATAAAATTTCATTTGAATTTGCATGTGGCCTGGTTTACTTGTTAATTAGAATTTGAAGAATATTACTGAAAAGACAGTACAAATCTGTCTGTTTCATTTGCTTAAGGGTTTAAAAGAAATTATTTCGTCCTCTTTGGATTTACCCTCTTCAGAAATCTTTGCACAAAAGCGAGCATTTGAGGTTTGTTAATATTCCAGCAGCCCTACCAGGTACACTAAAATAACATTGTTTCCTCTGAGATAAAACAAGCTGACTTAGGCTTTGAAAAATCCTTTCCTTGGCTCAGGAAATGGGGAAAACGCTTAGGAAAATTTTCAAGAACTCTCTGGCTTTAAAAGTAGATCAAAGTCTAAATATTTGTTTCACAGACAATATTGAAACAATTATTTAAATGACAAAGAGTAGACGTGTACTGACTTTGTTCAAACTCGAGTTTAAACTTTTCATCCATCTACACTACAGTAGCACGTTTTCCTTAGGAATGACATCTTGGGAAAGGCCTGTAGAACACAAAAAGGAAAAGGTTTACATTTTCTAAAATCCCCTAATCCTGCCTTTTTGCAGTCTCTCCATAAATTGTTACCTTTTTTCCTGAGGGGATAAAAAGCTCAGTGGTTTCTTCAGTTCCTGGGGCAAACTGCGGCTACAGAACAGCTTAAATCCCAAACAAACCAACCAAAACCCCAGAAACACAGAAAACTACCGTGCTTCATCATGAATTCAAAGAACAACAAAATCTATCAGTAAATATGGATGAGGGCCGTATCAATGGGATACGGATGGATTCACAGGAGGAA
Source organism: Rhagologus leucostigma (assembly GCA_013397725.1). Classification (NCBI taxonomy): domain Eukaryota; kingdom Metazoa; phylum Chordata; class Aves; order Passeriformes; genus Rhagologus; species Rhagologus leucostigma. The sequence goes on along the minus strand of VZTD01001174.1, from coordinate 4,218,402 downwards.
GGAGGACTGGATGTACTAAGGACATATCTTTAGCAGCTAATATCACATATAATTACAGCACAGTGCTGAGCATCTGAAAGAAATTTGAGAGTGGAGGGGTGAAAAAAGCAGTTACTGGATGATGATCTGTTATTTAGAAACTGATGCCCAGGAACATACACTCACTTTTATCTTAAAACCGCACGAAGTGTTTCAGAACGGGTAAGACTTAACAAAATTGTTTCTTTTGCCAAAAGGCCCAAGAAAAGTCAACTCTGTCTCTTGCGTGGGTTGGCTGCAAGGCAGGATGCAGCCAGGCAGGATACATCCACCTCCCTCCACCCTGGCTCATACAACCTCCAGCAAAAAATAATAGATGTTGTAGGAAGGCTGTGACTTTCTGTCTTTTTATTGCCTCGCTGCCGAGGCCTGCTGGCAGCAAGGACAGCCAGCCATGCTGGGCTTCACTGGGAAAGGCTCCCAGCATGGCTGGAACTGGATCCATGGAGAAGGGGAGCGTGTGAACCCCAGGCACCCCATGCTGCAGACCAGACCTCCAGATGTTGGAAGAGCAGCGTCTCCCGCTCGGCGAACGATGGAGGAGGCGACGAGGGTGGTGATCCTGCCGTCGGGAACTGCTCTGCTCTGCAGAGCTGGCAGGAGATGAGAGGTACGTTGTGCTCTGCAAAGAGCTGCAGCAACTTCCTCCAGAGCAACAGGGAGCTGAGCAAAGGGCGGCTGCACTGTAAATCACAGCTCCAAGGCTTCCACAGGTGAGGCGCAGCTGGGCAGGGCTCTGCACACCGGGGTGGAGCAGGCAGGGTCTGGTCCAGCCCATCGCTGTGCTGGTTGGATCCAGACTTTTCATTTTGCTGGCTCTGTGTGACGGGGATCTACGACCTTCCGGTTGGATTTCTTCTGAGACATAAAGAAAGCTCTGGGACAACACCCAGAAGTGGATTAATTAATTTATTCTGCCTTCCCAAACAAGGCTCGAGCGTTTCCGGGATCAGCCACGCTCCTCGCACGCACATGAGCTGTTCTGGCAGGGGCGCCTCAGCCCAATTTGGTTTGAGTGACAAAAGTTAATTTTATTGATGCACAGCCTTCTGTGATGCTAGGTAGGAGGTCCGACGATGCAAATCAAACTGCTTCTCTCAAAATATCCCAGTGATTGATAATGAGGCAGTGATGCAGATTTTTGACACTTCTGATCCTATCACAAGCAAATGCTAAATTTAGCCCCGAGAATTTAAAAAGTTTATGCCACGTTGCTTTAAAAGCGATCAGTGAAAGATATACATAGTTTAACAAAGTCCAATGTTATTCAATGAAGATTTATTTTTTTCAATGCTGAAACAAAGCTGTAACAAGCAAGATTTCAACAGTAAGGGAGAAAAATTAACTTGAAACAAACCTAGATACAGAAACCTGTCAAATACGCCCTTCAAGTTTAATTTCACTTCTAGCGGAAAGGATATATATTGCATTTTGATTTCACTGCTGTATATCTACATACATATATGTGTCAAGTATTCTGCAAGGTGTATAAGGGACATATCCAGAAGCATTTGAACTAGGAAGATGACTGACATTTACAAGAAAAGCCTTTATTATATGTCTATATTTTGTTTCATTAATCATGCATGTTCATTAACCAATCATGGTAATTTATTATGCACTGTTTGAAGACATGTTGCATTACAATGGTGTCATTGTCACTTTGATCATCTAAAGATCTCACGGGATGACATTTCCAACCAGAGGACCTGGCTCCTCTGTACGTGCTGCATGAATACGTACTAGAGACTCAGAAGTGTTAAAAAAAGAAGGAAAAAAATCAGCAACAAACCTGCAGTGCAACAGTGTTTGCAAGATACAGAAATTAATTATGTAGCTCAAAGATAACAACCCACAAATTAGGTAGAAATATTCAGGTGAAGTGATTTGCACATGATTTTAATAGTGGATAAGCACCAAAAGGAGATGCTATTCATTTTGTCATGTAATATTTGATCATTAAGTGTTTTGCCAGGTTGTATCATGCTCGATCTACACAACAATCTGAAAAACACGCTCTTTACGAAACAACCTAAAAACATTCTCAAAAGTCTGGGCTTTCATCACGATCAGCTATTGCATTTATATAGTGAGAAACTAAATGCACGTTTATCAAAAGATAGAGGCACAACTACCGTAATGCAGCACTTCCTTTCTCCTTAGTCTAAGGTCACTGCAAGAAATGTTGTGAACCTGAGTATTAGATACAGTCTGATTTTATGGAACCAAGGTTTACAACTTCTTCACTGCTCGTTTCTGCCTTCTATTGCACCTTTCATAAACCTACTGATTAATATCAAACAGTGAACAGCTCTGACAAGCAGGATTACTAATCCAACATAACTGTTTATAGTGTGAATGAAAAAAGTGCTCCATTTCCAGCCACTACACTTAATAATAAATTCCTGTTGTACTTAAATGTTAAAGGGATTACATAACTGTCAGAGTTCCCTTAAATGTTGAGGGTAGTAATCATATTAAAGACATACAATACAGAAGCGAAAGCAAATGTCAGTTTAGCTATTATTACCATATTTGCATGGAGTTTGGAAATATAGGGCCAGATTCCTAAACACGTCACTTTTGGGGTGGTTGTGGCTGAGCAAAGAGGAAAAGGAGCTGCAAACCAGCCTGGCCAGTCATGCTGCAATCCTGTGCCATATAAGGGTCAGAAAAAGGAGCTTCACGTGCCCCAGCAGAGCCACGGGGCTGTTCTGGATTCCACCAGCTGAAACAGGACCACCAGGACAATTGTGCCAGAGAGACAGAGGGGAATGCCATGCATTCCTCCTCCCTCGCTCCCTCTTCCGCTGCATACTTCGCTCAAGGAAGCTGCTGGATTGCCTCAATACCATCCCAGCACAATTCTGAAGCACCCACTTAAGACACGCTTATGACAACTGCGACCCTCTTGGGTATCCCTAAGATGGCGAGAGCCAGGAATCCTGTGCAAACAAAATCAAATATGCAGATGCTCTCCGTGTGGTCTTTAGATACTGTTCCTCTGACCTCTGCCATTGGCTTAAACGTATTAAACACCCTGGAGTCAATTAGTGCCTTAGCAACAAGCAACACTATGAATTGTTCAGAGAAAATTAAGATAGATAATTAAAAAATGAAATTTAAAAAAAACCCAAAAGCACAACAACAAAACCCCCAGCAAACAGACCTCCAAACCCAACGAAGACCTAGATCTCAGATTGCACTCTATATTTACCTCCTTCCCTGCACTGGAATCATTTGCAGGATTAAAACCTGAGCCTGGCGCCTCCCCACACTATGATTATTGGCAAAGAAACAATTCTTTGACTGTCTTCCAGTACTCTTTTAAAGGACTGGGGTTATTCACGCAGAGCCACACCCCACGTCCAGCAAGACAAGAGGAATGCTTGCCTGTGGAAGTTATGTGCACGCAATGAAACCCTTGTTCCCAAGTTAGAAATGGGACCCCGTTATTAGCATTCCTGATATTCATAGCACTGCTGGCATTCCACAGCACCCAGCAGGGCTCAGCCAGCAGCCTCAAGGAAAAAAATTTCTAACCTTGAGTTTTGTATCATAATGAAATCAGTTGATTTCAGAATTACTCACCTGCAGTGAACTGCTGCAGTGTTTGCTTTGAAAGAGAGGATTCCAGCCATAGTCTCACCCAAAAAAATGAATGCCACCCATGCCAGTTGGTGCTGATATCCTGGAAGAGCATCAGTGCTTAAATCCTTCCTCCAGCACTCTCTGAGTGGTGTTCCTTGGAAGTGCCCCGCTGACACACTGCCTCACCAGCAAGCTTCGCCTTATAATAAATAGAATAATGAAAAGGCAAAGAGGAGCAATGTAATTAATTCACTGCACATTAAGGTCCAGGGATAGTTACAACATATTTGATACCTAAACATTAAGCATTGTCTGGTAACCTACTCAGTGGTGGGTGGAAAGCAGTCTCCCATGGCTGGAGAATCCCTGAGATGTTGAACATTTTCCTCTACAAACTCAAAAATCCAAAACATTTGCCAATAATACACGTGTAAGAATAGAGACGTCTCTGGATAGGGTCTAGAGAAGGTCAAATTGCTTTCGAACATTGTCTCTTTTTTTAGGATAGATATCACTATGGCAGTGATAAATATTTTGTGAAAAATCTAAATAAAGCAGGCTGGATGTTGCATACTTAGAAAGGGTGTCACTAAAGAAGTTTTTTTTTTATTCCCCCAAGTGAAATTTCTAGGAAGGATTTTGGCAACTTTGTCAGTGTGGAAATCACCGCGGGAAGCGCATTGGCCCCAAGGCGTTCGACGACCTGTGACGTGTTCCCTGTCACCACGTCTGGCCCCTCTTCATGTCAGCCTCTTCCTTTACAGGAATTTTGAGGTGGCAGAGGAATTGGTCATGCTCCTATTTCTCAGCATTCTTTTCTGAAAAAAACTATCAAAACAAACCTTTTTTTAAATTTTTTTTTTCAGTTAGTGACTCTTTTTTTAATCTCTGATTTGGTGTTTGTCCACAAATGGAGAAGGAGACCTTGTGGCTCAGCAGATGGTCACCTTAGATGTTTTCCTGAGGGTTGGAAAGGTTCAAAGAGGGAACCCCACACTCCTTCACTGAGTCCTGAGGTCCCCCTGGCCTGTTGACATCTACCATCTAATGCCTGATGACAGGGCAATGGAGACTGCATGTTTCAGCTGCATTTCTAACACTATCAAAGCCCCTTTCCCTTGTAACTGAACTGTTCTAATTATGCACATTTCCCTTTGCTGTATTCCTCAAGGTCTTGTCTCACCAAATGATGTAACTCTTGATTACAGCTCTTGTATTCAGCTTGTACGACGAGGCTGAAATACTCCTGAACACCTTGATGACAAGTACATGGATTTGCCTGGCAAAACAATAACCACGCTAAAGCTCTTTTAACATCCTGGTTCCTTTGCTGAAAGCATCTGCCTATACTGTCAATTCATCCTGTTCCTCTTGGGTGCCTGACTTCAGCATAAGTATGCAAGTCCTATAAATGAATACATGCCGCTGGGGGTAGCACTTACAGTAGAAGAGGATCGTCTCATGAGTGATAAGGGTGACAGAAGTGCAAAGCAGAGCTGAGTGGATCTGGCACTCACATTGCGAACAACACAGCATCCGTACGGGAAGATTTTCCCACAGAATGACATGCAATAATTTATTCTAAGCCCTTCCAACTTGTGTGTGGTTGTTTTTTTTTTTTTGATTTGGATTTTTTTTCTTCCACTCCTCTGTGAAGTTTCTATCTTCTGCAGCTCTTCTCTAAATAACTATTTAAGATGCCACTGCTGAAATGAAATGCATCATTTGAAGGAAAACTAACCCATCTGACCAAGTAAATAATTACTAGACAACACTATTCCCACATGATTACATTCTACAAAAGAGTATCACTGAGAAGAAAAGGGTGGGTTTTTATACTAAAATACAATGGTCTAAGGTAACAGTTTTAAAAAGACCCCATTTTTAACCATTAGTTATAAGTACACAATTAAAATGAAAATATGCCTCACAAAGTTTTAAGCAGGAAATGCTGGTTTTTTCGATGACAACCTTGCACCGAGCATTTCAACTTCCTAAAGGTCAGAACGTGAAGGACTTCCAGATCCCCCAGTGCTGTGCAGTGCAGAGGAGCAGAAAAACTCTCATCCTGAGCCAGACGGGTTTCCCAACACATCCACTGTAAGGTCTCCAACACCAGCCACCACCAGATGTTTCAGCAGATGCCAGAGAGGATGAAATAAAGGTGGCTGTGGGATTCTCCTTGTCTTCTGGAGGAGATCAAACATGTTCTAACCACATATGACCTTGAACCAAATAGGTACGGGCACTGTGCCGTCACCACTGAGAGCCATAAATCGCAGTGGGACATCCTCCCATATACTGCTGCCCTGAGCAAAACTTCTGCTGGAATAGGTAGAATCCACTGATCCCGGGGTTTGAAGTCATAGTGGAAAAGTCTGAAGACTCTCTGGACACCTACAGACTTCCTTCTGTCTTTCCTCCAGCTTTTCTCATCTCCCCCTCCCATCTAAGTCCTCCTGTTGCTGCTTAGCTGCATTGTTCAGGAATTTGGTAAAAAACAACTATAAACTTAAAAAAACCCCACACATTGCTACACTTACCTGATACATAAGGTCCATGGACTAAAATTTACATATTTTACAAAGATCTGTACCAGCATTTAAAAAACTACCATTCCGTTTAAAAACAGACATTCAAGAAAAGGCAACAAAAAACCTGTACCTTTCTCCTGGAAACTTTGCTAAGCCTCAAGCTTTTGCTCACATGTCCATGAGACGTGATCCTCTTGCCTCTTGCCGCCTGTTCTCCAGCTGTTGGTGGTTAGTGCAAAAGAGACAGGGAGTCCAGTCCTGCTCTTCAAAACATTTTTGCTTCATTCTCAGGCACCTTCTGCCTTCAGCAGCCTGGGCAGAGACTGGTTCTTAAACACGCTCCTTTAGACTAAAACTCCCCCAACAAAAAGCACTGAAAGGAGGTAAGCACTCAGAATTAGTCAGTTCACTTAGTCTTGATTTTCCTAGGCAGCAACCTCAAAATATAAGCACAGCCTTCAAAACACAGGCTTGGAATGTCAACTAAAGGTCACAATTTTATTATTTTTAAACCAGCTAAGTAAGAGCCTTAAAAATTCCAAATGGAAAAGAAAGAGTAATGATGTAGCAGTTTGAACCATTTAACGAGTCTAAAATCTGAAAATCTTCTAGAAGAAGGAAATCCATGTGGTGAATGACCAACTCTCATCTTGGTGTAAAGCAGTGGGAAAGGAGAGGAAGAACTTTTCAGAAAAGTACTACAATGTCTGCAATAATTGGTGGATTTGAAAGGTGAGATTATCAGACATAAGAGTCCACCACAGAGATCTGGTGTGGATTTAGCAGGCAGATTCTCCAGGTGGCAATTCTCACAGCACGCAACTACAGCGCCATAAAAATCACACACAAATTTATACGTACACGGCAAACAGATTTTTAAAAAATTACCGTAATTAACAAACAGGAGGAAACACAACAAAACTGCTTTGAGAAACAACCTGTGAGGTGCTGAGCAGATCTGTTCCATCAGATATCTGTGATGCTCCCGGGGCATTGCTGCAGGAGCATGTGAGTCATTGCTCTGAGCATATGAAGATCTTCGTGAGACCGTCTTAACAGATTTCTGTAATACATACGTGATTTAAAAACACACTTTCATTTAAAAGTTCAGGTTTTGTAAGCACATCAAAGCTTTGCAAATGTAGATTTATTTCTTTTAATAGTGCATATTAATAATATTGATATAATTATCACTACTCATATTTGAAGACTCACGAATACAAATTTTTCAAAGATTACTTGAAATTCAAAATGGAGAGTAAAGAGATCCATAATTTAGCGGGTAGAAGTGGGAGTCAAGTTTTCTGGAGCCTAATTTTCCCAGTGTTTAAATATTGCAGAGAATCAATGCAAAGCTCTGAAATGAACTTTGGAAAAACTGTTCATTCCCTTTACTACACTTATCCAATACATAAACTCAATAGGCTAAAATTCATCTACTTTACAAAGATTTGGTGCAGCTTAATAGAGTGCTTTGAGATCTTGTGATGAAAGAGTGAACCCAAGTACAAAGTAATATAATAAAGATAGCACCATTAATTAGAATTATTAAAATTCATACACTAAAATCTATAATCTAAGCAGTAGGGACCAAGTTATTCATGGGTGTTTAAAATAAGGAAGAACATTAAGAATACTAATTTGGACAACTGAACCCGGCATACCAAAACTGTCCCTTTTGTTCTGTTTAGTCTTTGGGGAACAGATAAGTTCACGCAGAAAAGAACAATAAACTGCTGTGTCTGTAGTCTTTGATTTGGTTTTTAAGATGGTCAGTTAGTACTTAACAGCAAGTGCTAAAGTAAACTATCCATTTCTGGAGCAATCAGTTGTGTGATGGGGTAAAAGATGACTTTTTTTAAATCTTAAAGGAGAACAACACTCTCACTGTCACAAGAGGTGGCTGATGAGATGAGGCTGAGCAAGGAGATGTTCGATGGGGCTCTGAGCATCCTGGTCTAGTGGAAGATGGCAGGGGCTGGAATGAGATGATGTTTAACCCAAATCATTCTGTGAATACATAGAGGTCGGTGAGGGCCATAGCCCATGCTCAAGCCAGCTCCTTGTGCCTCAGTTTTCAGATTTCAACCCTTCTTGCTAATGCCCTCAAGAGAAAAAACACTGGGAGCCTCCACACGCAGTTTGCCTAAGCCACACCTTGGCTGGAGAGATGAAGAGCTGCTGTGACTTTTCCCCTCTGTGTCCCATCCTGCCATCTCCAGCCAGACAAACCTTGCTTTAGCACACAAACTCACACATGCCAAGCTCTGCTTGGAGGCAGCAGGATCGTCCAGCAACACTGGTGTCCAAAATAAGCTACAACAATGGCCACATCAGATCTGCTGCCAGCCTGGGGACTGTGACTAACTTGCGCATACATTTGCATAAGTTATATAAAAATGAATGTATAAAGTTATATTTATCTGTACTTGTATCTTCTTTGATATGAGTGGATGTTGCTTGTCCACCCACAGTAAAAACTTACAATATTGTAGGCTTATAAATACAGAGAGCAGGAGAGCAAATTACAACAGATTTCTCCTAGGTTACACTTCAGGTGTTCTTCAGAGGAGTGGAGTTGTGGACAGCAGTAAGGGCTTGTAGCACATCAACAAATAGGCCACCAGTGTGACACCATTTCCAGGGCTAGTGTTCCCATGAATAATGGAATTGGTGCAATAAATAACTGCATCTCTTCACCTTCATTCCCCGTTGCATCCAAGGTCCTTGCACCAATCCCATGAGTTACAGTTCTCTGCCTGCACTCCCTCTTGCCACAGCCCACCCCAAACTGGACACAAATGTGGGAAATCAGGGCCTGAGCCAAATCCCACTGGAAGCTGGCGGGAGTTTTCTTGTTGACTTCAAAGGGAACTGGAGCAGGTCCTCGCTGCATAGCAAGGAAGATGTTCATCAAGATTTATAAACGTGATTTTTTGTTCATCTCTTTAGTGCCGAACTTCATAATCTCAGTTTCCTGGACTGATGCCATGGATTGCTGTTCTGTAGCTGATTTACAATAAACAGAAGAAAAACTCTGCAAACATATATTTTACTGCCAGTAACACGCACTTCAAATTCCTTCTGTATTTTCAATGAAAAAAAAAACTACTGAAAAGATCTGGAGAAAATACAGTATCTGGCTTAATCCCTAATTGAAGAAGAGTAGATTGTTATAGAGACACAAATTATATTGTACATAATGAATTTCATCAGAATACAAATATAACAATATTGCTTTTTTGCCTTTCAACTAGGGAACATCCTATTTTAAACTTGGGAATCATTTAGCTTTCAGATTTCTCAAAGTATTTGCAAGGAGACTTGGAATTTCAAAGTAATTGCAAGGGTATGTGAAGCTCAAATCCAGCTTAATGACAAAGGGGGAGAGAAACCAAGAAATCTTAATTAGCGTAACCAGCGATAACTAGATTCAGTTTCTGGGTGAACAGTGTCAAATTAGTACAAGGAAACAAAATATTCATTTAGGAAATATCAAGGTTTTGCGAGAAGGAGGAGAAAAAAAGGTTGGGAGATCTTAAGCTCAAGTTGCTATTGCCCCTCTGAAACATCAGTGCTCAAATTTTTGGAGATAACCAAATGACTGAACTTTCCTCACTGAGATTAGTTCGATTTATCATTAAATTTTTGCTTTAAAAATTGCAGAGTGGATAAATCTAATATATTTGGTTTCAGGAAGAGAATTAGGAAGAAAAAGTCCCACTAAAATATGATTAACCCCTACTTATGTATATATTTACAAACACAATTCTCCAGGGACCATAGGTAACTGCCTCAGCATATAGATATATATTTGTAGTTGTTGTTATTCCATGCCCATGCTCTGATCTCTGTAAACACAGGATTAATGAGTTTTCTTGAAACTTTCATTGTGTATCCAATTGAACAAAAACATCTTCTTCGGATAACACAATATAAATTACCTAATTAAGACACATGATCTGTGTAATAAACCCACATATATAAAACATGTGCAGCAAAGAGTGTTTCAGTCCAAATGTGTCAATGGATTTTTTTTTTCATTTTCAATTCAAGGGAAGAAAAGTATGCCACATGTAGACTAACAGTCTCCCAAATTTCCTTTTTCTTTTTTCTTTCAATTACGAGAGCATTGTCGTTACACAAGTCTAAAACAGAACTCCTCATGCTGGGAGGTTTGTGATTTATTTTCAGATTTTAACCAAAAAATGCATGATATGTTCCACTTCAAGAGCTGATATATATCTATGGTGTTTTAAATTTGTGCAGCAGCACTACAGATCATTCTATATCACCATTACAATTACTGCTGAATAAAAAAATTAGCATGATATAGACTAAGTATAGCACATAAAATGCCAACATCTCAAAGTTCCAAGAGAAGGATGTGATCCTTGGGTACGTAAAACGGAGGACAACAGCAGCAGAGTGTTGCTGTCTCCTCAGTGTACAGCACTGGGGAAACTATTAGAAAACAAAAAAAGCCCCCCCAAACTAAACCGAAAAATACTCAGTTCTGCAAAGAACACAATAAAATGTCTGGCAAAACCACTGGAATTAACGCGGGGGAAAAAAATTCAAAAAAACTACGATTTTTAAGAACTATTACAGATTTAAACTCCACCTGTTTCATTTACAAAAGAGAAGGATTTTGATAGAAGTTAAATTTGCTCAAGCATGAATAGTAAGAATCAAATTCTGAAGGTCAGAGGGCTAAAGAAATTTAAGTGAGAAATATTTTTTTACACTGAAAAAAATTTACCATAGAACAACATACTAAGGTTTATTTTTTTCCTATTTAACTATTTAAGCTGAAGCATAAATTGGAAATATCATGGTGCTGTTAATGAACAAAGCTCTATGGCCTATAGATCAAGGGGTCAGATCAGTCCCTTCTGACCTTTAAATATAAGAGCAGCATTTTATTTAGGGCTTCTACTCTTTGTATTCTCTTCGGCCTGAGAATTCCCAGTCACAATTAAATTCTGCATCACGGAAGATCTCGAGCAAACAGACACATTTCATGAGCTGTCCCCAAGAGTTTAGAGTCTTTCAGAACAGTTTTGCAACTTGCAGTGAATGAAGTTCCACACAAACGGGACCATTTTCCCAAATTCAGTGATAACACAATACTGACTTTTACTATAATGGTGTTTCTTTCATTTTGGCGTCACAATATTTGGGAGTTCAACTGCATTCCTTGCTAAGTGGCCTATTCTGTTTTGCTCATACGGAACTCCAAATTGCCGTTGAAAATTCCCAAGTTTATTAACTTTAAACTGCTGGTGCCAGCTGTTTGAGATGACAAGCCAGAAGGCAGGAAGGGCCCTGTGATGGAACACGACACGTACATGTTCCTGGAGAATACACTGGAGACTCCTCTCTTTGATCTGACCTCTCCAACACAGAAATGCTCATTACATTGGCCAGACAGATTATTTGCACATTTTAAGGGCTCAAAAGTTTCCAAGCTACCCAGGGAAAGATTTAGTAATGCTCATTTTGGCATATCTGAGCTAGCAGGGTGTCCCAACTTCAGTTATAGGACCATAGAAAGGTTTGGGGTGGAAGGGACCTTTAAGGGTCATCCTGTTCCACCCCTGTGCCATGGGAGGGACACCTTCCACTGTCCCAGGTTGCTTCAAGGCCTGTCCAACCTGGTCTTGGACACTTCCAGGGATCCAGCAGCAGCCACAGCTGCTCTGGGCACCCTGTGCCAGGGCCTCTCCACCTTCACAGGGAAGAATTCCTTCCTAATCTCTAATCTATCACTTCTCTCTGTCAGTGGGAGGCCATTCCCTCTTGTCTTGTCCCTCGATTCTTTGTCCCAAATCCCTCTCCAGCTCTCCTGGAGCCCCTTTAGGCCCTGCACGGGGCTCTGAGCTCTCCCTGGAGCCTTCTCTTCTCCAGGTGAACACCTCCAGCGATCCCAGCCTGGCTCAGGAGCAGAGGGGCTCCAGCCCTTGGAGCAGCTCCATGGCCTCCTCTGGACTCTCTCCAGCAGCTCCACATCCTCTCACATTGGGGACCCCATAGCTGGATTCAGTCCCCATCTGTTGGAACAGCCACACTTTCGAGGTCTCTGCTGTCCCTTGGAGGTCTTGTGCTGACGAGTGTGCTTCTGGCCACTCTCTAGAAACTGCACACACCATGTTTAAGCAGCACAGTTCATGTCCCCAGAATTGTTGTATTTCTGCTCACCACAATAGTTACTAAAAGCTTGTGCTCCAGACTGGTGGGATTCAGCTTCAATTTTTAGCACACTATTTTCACTGCATCCTACACCCAGCCACAGCTTATCTATCATTTGATTCTGACAGATACATATTTTATATTTTGACAAGCTGCCCACTTGACTGCTTTCCTGTGACATCATCTTATCTCTGAATGTACCAACCTGTTAATAACTTCATTTTCTGGTTGAATTTTTCCAAATTAAATTAAGCAGGCGAAACATGTTAAGCTCACCAAAGTCCTCTTAACACTTCTGCTGAAGGGCATCCTCTGATAGCTTGATTTTGAAAAGGGCAGCACACAACCTGTTCATACAAGGATCTGGTCCAAAAATATCAGGTTTCTGGAAGGTAGAAGATCTCTCCTTCAGCTAAAAAATATAAAAAGGACAAAACACACAACTTAAAAACAAAAATTAAACTTTTACCATCTGATAATGGATATTCTAAAAATTACATCGTTATTTACTGGTACTTGAAGAGAACACTTATGAGATGGAGCAATAAAATCTAACAAACTAATTTTCCAGTTTTCTGCTGTAGATAGATGGAAGTTAAATATAGTTCAATGGTAGCATGAAATAATTTTCTCTCTATCTTGTGACAATACAAATCAGCAGAAACTTTTCCTTCGCCTTAATTAAAACAATTTTAGGGAAAAATATCTTCTTCCTGAATATACTATATAGTAGTAATTAAATATGGGCACTTTCATAGTTATCTTATTCCATAATTAGCTTTCCTGTGGAAGCAATACCACACTGGACATGAAATCACAGGACAGTGACAAAATTTAATTGGATAACACTGACACAAAATCAGAAAACCAAGCTCTTTTCCCAGCTGTGGAGCTCAGAACATTCCTTCCCATTCTGTGCCTCAGTCTGCTGCCATTTAAATCGAAAATGCTGCACCAAGAGAAGGAAAATCAATATGAAAACATAGCACAAGTTATTTTTTTTTCCAGTTGTGTTACAATGCGAAACAGAGCACTCTCAGTTCCTGAAGGTTTTCAGCGCACTTGGGTTGTTTCAGAAAAACAGTTTGGCATTCACAGAGCCATGATCACAATTCATGACCCACCTGGCTACTGGTAGTAAAGGAGGACCCCAAAGGAGCAGAGCTACTCTGTGCCCAGAGGTGAATCAGCATTTCCGGCCATCATCCCATCCTGGGGACAGTCCCAGCGATGTACCTCCACTCTCCAGACACATCCTGCCTTGGAGAAAGGGTTTTGGCACGTGCCCACACAAAGCCACCAGGATCATGACAAGCAGAAAGCCCAAAGGCCCAACAGGTTCAGCGCCAGCAAGGAGACTGAAGTCTCCGATGCCTTCATTTTCACTGTGTACCTACAACCTGCTCTGCACTTGAGAAGAGCGATGATGAGCTGAGAGAGGCTGCTGATATTCCCCTGGATTTACACCTTTGAAAGCCTGCTCAGAGACCTGAGCTGCACAAAAAGCCCTCCAATAAATTATCACTACAGTGGGACTTCGTTAGCATTTATAGATTACATTGCTTGATACACCTGAAAATTTCCAATTAGGGCCAAAATCTTCACTCCAGACAATCCAAGGAGAGTATAAATTTTACCTCTAACAGCGTGTCAGACTCCAGCAGGGGGTTCTGAGAACACAGTGGATCTCGTTGGGCTTTACACCAGCAACATTTAAAGGTGCTGAGTGTGAGTAATGCCACCCACCACAGGAGAAAGTGGCAAGAATATGCCAGAACCTGCCAGAGCTCCCCAAGCTCAGGCCTTCCCTGCCCCACTTCACTCCACTATAAAGTTCTAAACCAACCTTGTATTTATTGGAAAACACATTAAGACTCAAAAACCTGAGTTCTAATAAATATTTTTCCTTACCAACGCTAAAACAAATTTCTGACAGTGCTCACACCGGCCTGATGCCATCCACCAAGTTCCTGTAACAAGGCAATTCTAAATCATCGAGGGTTTTGCCTAGAAAGGACATTCAGACCTGAGGCAGAAGAAAACTAGGATCAGAGACCAGCTACAGAAAAGACTTTTAAGCAGAGATCTACTGGGTAGCCACATGCAGCATCTGAAACACATGTTTATTGTATTGGGGAGTGGAAAAACCAATCCGTAACTTCAACTTGTTTAAAATAGATTTAATTAGAGCTAATACAAATGCATCTTTCCTACATGGTTGATCTAATCAACAGTGGCAGGTTTAATTACAAGCCTATTTAAGGTGAACATATTGCATTACCGTGGAAAAGATGCATTATTCTACATTGTAGGTGTACCTCCTACTTCTCTATCTGTCACACAGGCAGTGCCTTTAATAGCTGTTAATGTAACGTCTCTTTTTCCAAGCTCCATTTTTTTAAGTTTTAAGCAGAATCCAATGGAATCCAACCCAAATCTAATAATTGCAATCCATTTTATTTTTTTTTCCTTGCTATTTAGTTTTCACCAGAAAGAAAATGACAGGTCTAATATGAGGCTCCTGAAATGTAGTTACATCTAAGCTTCAGCGCTCCAGAGCACATAAAATAAATATATGATCAATGAAATGAAACATGACAAAATGTTTCATATTGATGTTATTTTTCTTTTCAAAACGTCTTTTATGGTTAATGCCCTCAGTCACTTTTTCCATACATTTTCTTTTTTTTGTAATATATAGCTTTCCTAGTTCTGATTTCAAGTTCAGGGTGCCTGGGGAGAATTGGAAGATTTCTTCAAACCAAGACTGTTCCTTCAGCCTTTCACATGAGAAAATTGTTAGGCGCATTAAAGTATTCCTGACTATGTTGCATTCCTTTGTTCAGAGTGAGTTTTGGGAACACATCCTTTTCTCATTATATTTCCATAAAATATATTTGATCTATTCTATTCTTAGAATACCTCTGATGTGGTCTGTGAATGGAGCACAGTATAAAAATATTTCTTTTTTTTTTTTTTTTTATACGAGACAAAATGTTTCCATTTCTTAGACACATAAAAAGTCACTGTATAGCACTCCACGAAAGTAAAACTTTACAGAGAGTGTTGGTGCAACTCGGCACAGATCTCAACAGCAATCCATCCTCACAGCATCCAGTTGTAACTTGGAGCCTCATCAAATCCACAGTGACAGAGGGAGAAAGAGGAACAGAAAAAAAGGAAAGAGAAATAGAGGAGGAATGAGACCTGGATAACACTACTGGGAAGCGAGTTTATATTTAGAAGCACAGAAAGATGTTAACCATGTGCCTGCCAGAAAAAAATAAATCTACCCTAATGGAGATTGACAATAAAATCACCTTTAGAAAATGTCTTAAACTTTCAGAGCACAAGCCGGGATATTCCCAAATGCGGGCAGATATTTGAAATGGTCACACAGACAGCGTTGCAGCAATTTCGGAGTTTTTCCCCCTTCACTTCCCTATCTGCTCATTGTTCTTCCCTTCAGGACCTTGAGAACCGCGGAGTAGCAGCCGCTGAGGT
The DNA here is from genome assembly GCA_013397725.1 of Rhagologus leucostigma. Lineage (NCBI taxonomy): Eukaryota > Metazoa > Chordata > Aves > Passeriformes > Rhagologus > Rhagologus leucostigma. The sequence goes on along the minus strand of VZTD01001174.1, from coordinate 4,202,542 downwards.
TTTCTCCAGCTCAGGCTTGGCTTGGCTTGGCTGTTTATTGCTACACCCATAAAATTATGGTTTTGATCAATCCCTTCCAGGACCCTTTTATTCTCTGAAGTTTTCCGTTCGCCCGAGGAGCGCTGCTCCGATCTGACACGTTGGAAACACGAGGACCTGGAACAGGTCTGGATTCAGCCCGGTCTGGCGGGGAAGCGAGATGCCCCCGCCACACGTGCCCCCCATTCTCCCTCCAGGAATGTCATCTGATGGGAGCCGGGAGCCTGCAGCAGCCCAGCTGCGTTGGGTACTGACCACAAATGACTTAATCCCCAGCATAAACAAGGCCTAACGTTCAAACTCATCTGCTGATTCCCTCGCAGCTTCCTACTCACAGTTCACGGGAGATGACTTCTCCTGGTTCCCACGACTGGAGAGTCAGGATCAAAGGCTTGAAGAAAAAAGAATGTAAGGCTTTTTTGGGGTTTATTTTTTTTCTTTTTTTTTTTTTTCTTTAAACTCAGGTTGCAAAAGCCTGTGCTTCAATCTGCTGAGGTGTTTTAAAAAAAATAACCATATAAAATTTTAAGCAGTAACAGGCTTGTGTAGGTACAGGCAGCAGTGACTGCGTGGGGTGCAGTTTGTGCCTCTCACTCTCCTTAAAATTCATGTTTTTATTGTTGGTTGTTTAAGGGACAAACTGGCATTCCCTCTATTTGAGTAGCCATGGGAAGTCTTCAAATGGCTGAGCCAGAAAGCAAATGAAGTAGGAGGGGGTTGATTTGTTGTTTTATTTTTTTAATTCTCATCAGAATAGAAAAATATTAGAGAAAAATGATGTCAACCAAAAATGTAAAATCAGTGAACAACAATTTTTTTTTAAAATTACTCTATTTCATTTTAGAGGAGTGAAATATATAGTTTATGGTCTCAAAATCACTCTGGTGGTGTCTGCCTGAGAGCCTTCTGTGTATCAACAGCACAGAACATCTGCCTGGTCCTGCACAAACAGCAGAGCCTGGAAATGTGAGAATTATTCATGTAGGTGTGTTGGCAGGGTTGTGTCATCTACCCCACAATGCACCTGGCTGCTATCACTTTTACTTTAAAGACCACTAAAACTCAGCTAATAAAATTTAAAAAGAAAATCATATAAAGTGACATATAAGCAGGTTTCACGTGTGAGTAAAAAAGCTGTAGCGTGTTCTTGGACACGTGAAGCGCACATTCGCTTTTATCAGGCTTTTCCCAATTAAAATAATGGAAAACATGCACTACCTAAGAAAAATACTTAAAAAAATCCCTCAAACCAAACTCACCCACACTTATAAGTACTGCATGCATAGCGGGATCATTCTGGCACAGGAAGATTTTGCTCCCCTCTATGAAATTTTCTTGGGTAACATTCGACATCACACCGTTCCCAGATTGCCACACATAAAGGGACTTACATGAAGGTGAGTTTTTTCTGCTGGAAACTCTCCATTTTCAGCGGTTATTTTAACTGCCGTGTGGCACTTCTCTCCCTTCAGCACCCTTGGCTCTGCTAGTGCCACCCCAAAGGCCTCAGCACTGCCCGTCTCAGGAGGTCCCAGCACTGCAGGCAGATCCACGTTCCAGGCAGGTGGTCTGTGTTATATGGGTAGGGGACACTCTTTCTTGTCACTGAGAGTGGCTCTGTGAGCACTGGTGAGGCTGACAGGAGCCAAGACCACCCCAGCATAAATCTTCTGGATGAACTACCTCAGGAAGTGATTCAAAGCAACCTGAATAATTTAAATTAATTAATTAAAGACGTAATAAGTTATCACAAAAAGCTGTTCATGTGAACTCCCCTCGTCACTGTGTGGCTGAATTTGCAACATCGAGAGTCACAGGATATCTTGAGTTGGAAGAAACCCATCAAAGTCCATTTTCTCCACTAAAAAGGCTCATGTGCTCCTGTTCTCACTACAAGGAGCTGAAGAATCTGTGTGTGATGGACATCACCTCCTTACAATATTTCAGCTTCACAGCCGTGCCCCTGACCACCTCTGCTCACCATCAGCCCTTCCAAAGCTCTCTGTCCCCCAGGTGTCCCTTCACAATGTCTGGCCACACACATCAAGTACAAGACGGTGCAAAGCCAACATCTCTAGTGAGAACATCCCAATGCATTCTTAGGGGTGAGGCTTTCTCAGCTTCAAAGAAAAAACAAGTCTCAACCGTTCATCCAGAATGCAAATAAAAGAAAGAATCATGTGCGTGGCTTCCCCTAAAGTACAGGGAGTTTGGGATGACTGGGATCAGGACAGCTTTACCATCTCAGTTTCTCCCAGCACATGCTGCACATCTACTGACGTGCAAAGAACAGGCCAGTGACAGAGCGAGCACTTTGCTTATTGACATTTCTTCCTATCAGCTCAGTGATCTGCAGGATCAATCCCTTAATTTGCAACATCTTTTAAGCATGTCAGAGATCAGAAATGAGCCATATCTTGGTTCTTAATAAGTTTCTGTATAAATCACTGCCTGATTGAAAACAAAATATAGTATCCTTCAGTAATGATCAAATTCTACAGTATAGCAATGTTAATGACCCCTTACTGTGGAACACTGGAATATTTTTATAATAAAGGTTATGACTTGCATTGTATTTATTGTAAGCAGGGGTTTTATATTCTAAAAAATCAATATTTTAATATGTAACACCTAAATATATGACCTTCCTATGGCTACATTTCAAAGGCAATGTGTGTGTTCCATTCAACATTTTTCCTACCAAAAAAAAAAAGGCTCGCTCTCCAGAAAGTTGTAAATATTCTAGAAAGCCTGTTAATCATGAAATCCTGCAAAGTGAAATTTGTTTAGGGCGAGAGGAATCTGATTTTCAGCAAATTGCCTTTGTTTCAGATGCACCCGTCCCCATGTCAGCACGCCGGCATGTCATGCCTGGTTACATGTGTCTTGTTGGGTTAAAATCATGTTCCTGACATACCCAGGCTCCCTGCCCCATCTCTATTATGTGTCAGGCTGCCCATTTGAAGAGCATTAGATTTTAATTTCCTTACTCTTGGCATCACATGGGTTTGCCAAACAGAGAGCACGACTGATGCCCTCTTCCGTCACTGGTCCCAGAAGACACGGCCCAGCAAGGCTCCTGCACCCACCAGGACTCCAAACACACTTAAATCATCCATGGCAGCAGTCCAAGCAGGGAGGAGAGGCTGTACAATAAACAGCTGTGTCAGCTGAACACGACAGTGTGGCTTGGTCGTTCCTTTCCCAGAACCCTCCCTGAAAGCCCTGCTCCTCAAGCAAGAAATATACAATGCTTGTGTTTAACACCTGTACTGGACTGGCAGGGAGATGATGTGCAAAACTTCATTAGGTTAACTAAGAAGTGTAGATAAATTAAGCAAATGTGGGCTTTGGTCCCACTGAAAGCAACCTGGGTATCATTGTTCTAGGATTATTGTTCTACGACACAGTTTTCATACAGCTCTCAGAAACTCAGACACACGTCAGTCTCCGCTATTAACATTTGCTTCTGTTAAATTTGTGTATATTCATCCAAATATTTGGCCTCTCTTCCTCTGAAATCCTGTTATAATCAGCCCAGTACACAGGGCTGACTTTGGGACAGCCAGGCATCATTAGTAAACAGATGCTTCCTTACAAGGGCATTTTGAATTTCTTTTCCTTCTTACGTACCAGTGTTGAAATGTCACAAATCTCACCAAAAGACTGAAGACTTAAATGTGTATTTTGGCAAAGCAGTAACTTTTCCCTCTTTATTCTGGGCATAAAATTGATAAAAACCATAGCATCAAGTTTTTATGGGGCTACCCTGATAGTATGACAAGTGTCAAACAAACATTTGTGTATTAGAGGTAGAATTTTTTAGTTTCCTCTTACACCAGGGCACAAGGTAGAGGCCTGTAGTAAAATACTTTGTGATAGATATGGGTATAACTTCCACAAACACCCAATCTTTGCCTCATTTTATATGTGCCCTCTCCATACATTTGACAGCCAAAAATGGAAGTTTCCTTGAGTAAGGTGGTCTAGAGAACATCTCATATAAATATAAAGCTGCAGAACCCTCAGCAGAATCAGCAATGATTTAACTTTCTCAACTCCTGCACCAGAACTACCTCCCCTCTGGGAAAAGCACCCTAGACCTTGGAAATTTACATTATACATTATTTATAGAAGCACAAAAGTAAAGCAAACGTGTTCATTAAGTGAAGACTTTTGTACAGCTGACTTTGCAAGTGTGATCCATGTTTGGGTCTTGAGCTGAAATACTTCAAACCTGACAGAAACCAATTTGATAAAAGCAAGAAGTAACAAAGCAGTGGATAATTAAGCTATCAAGCATAGCTACATCACAAGTCAATGTTTCTCCAGCAGCAGCAGTTGATGTACGCTGTATTATCTCACACACTTGAAAAAAGTACCAGATATTACTTGTTGCTGCAAAATTCTATCAGCAAGCCCTGACTTTTCAAGCTGATATAAGTAGTGACACATATATGACAGGTGATCATAAAGGTACTTGAGCAGTTAAAAAATGAATAAGTCTGAAAATGTCACCCAGTGACAAGAGCCACACTGGGCTACACTTTATACTTGATAATTTAAATTATAACTTTTCCTTATTACAAAGGCTCCACATTTCTGCAAAGCAGTCCCCTACCCCCATTTTCAACTGTGCTTCAAATAGCTGGGCAATTTCTGACATGTTAAGACTGTAAGATAACTTGGGGTTCTAACTTGGGGCTTTTTGAACTGAAGCAGAAGTTTTCTGAAGAGAATTTGAAAGGCAAATTTGTTAGTCTGTATCTAAACATGTTTTTATTTTAATTCAAATTGACTGCTTTGCATCTTGCAGCATTCCGAAAAATAACAAACATCTGAGACTTGCTGCCTCTTTAGCTGGACAGGTTTCCCACAGCTGAATCCTTTGATGATACTCTTTAGACTTTCTATTTTAGGAAGTCATCCCTTTCTGCTTCTCTCTGGAGGCAAACTGTTTTGCTGTCCTGCCAATCTTCCTCTTGACCTCTCTGTCCTGTGTACTTGGCCCTTCCATCTCTTTTCCAAAGCCCTCTCTCTCTCCTTCCACACTCCTAGACCTTCTTAATTTCCAGTGACTGTAATTGCCCCTAAACTGCCAGAAAACCTCTTCTTCTGCCCTGACTACCAAACTGTTTAATCTCCTACCCCTTCTTCTTCACTTTCCCTGGAATATTTCTCCAATTTTCAGAGAAAATGTACTACCAAGACCACCCCATGTATTTGCACCAGTGTAACAGCCAATATTGATACAATTGGATGTATTAACTGCAAGGAATCACGCAGAGCAGTAAAAATCTCTGTTATTCTGACACTGAAGTTATACATAAACACTGAACTTAATTGCACATCAAGAGGAAATTATTTTTCAAATGGTGTAATTTTAAATCAATCTCTAATTTCCAAACCAAAATATTATGTTAAAGAATGCATAGAGATGTACTGGAGACCACCTTTCTTTCTGTAGAGGTCCACTTAGTAAACATCTCTGTACCACAAGCCCCATAAAAATGGAAATATGGTTGGATCAGCTGCTTTGCTGTGTTTTGTGTGAACTCCCTGTTACTTGTTGCAATGGTTGCAAGAAAGCAAGCAAAACCCTCTCCTCAGCACACACGTTGACATATTTCTTCATGAAAACTTCAACTCTGATTAAAGGTTTTTTTATCAGACCCCTCCACGCCTTCTGTCAGACCAGAAAGAACTTTCCATGCCTAAGGATGAAGGGAGAGTTCTCGTTTCGGCCTTGGACAAAGACCTTATTTATAGACACACATAATTCTCTCCCAGTTACAGCATTATATCTCTATCTGCTCCAGTCAGATTAATATTTAAACATGACAACATTGTCATTCAGATGCTTCAGGCTTGATTACCATAGTTCTCACAGTCACAGTAGGAAGGCTTTGACTTTAAAAGAATTACAAATCTTTCGGAGCACAGCAAAACCAGAAGCAGAGGCGGCCTCTAAGCCCATCATCCTCACACACAGCCCTCCTCCCATTAAATATCACTCTAGATACTTCATTTCATTTTGAGTTTTCAAAACCCTCAGAGGGACGGAGCAGCTCTGTGAGCTCCTTCACCCAGCATGAACACACTCGCAACTTGAGGATTGCCTTCAAATAGGAACACAACCGAGAATCAAACTCGTGGAGACAGATTAAGTGGTTCAGGCAACAAGGAGACTCACTCCTAAAAATATAGCAATGATTAGAACACCAGCATTTCTAAAAGCAACTAATAAATCTTGCTTTATTGACCTACAGCAGGCTCACAAGAATAACACCATAAAATAGACAAACCCCTCTTCATAGACCAGGTCAAAAAAGAACAAATGCCTTTTTTGCAAAATTTTGAAACAAGTAAATTGATAAAAACTATTGTGAAGTTAGCCAAAAAACTTTGAAATATTCCGCTTGCCTGATGTACACTTTCCTTAATGTTAGGATATCATGCTGGGCTTAGAACATTTCAGCTTACAAACTCTTCTGAACCTCAGACCTGTAAAGTCATAAAAACTTTTGGTTTTGAGGGCCTTCAAACTGTCCCTGTGCCAGTTCTTACCTGGCAAAGGTACTGATCCTAACATTCATGTTCCCATTTTATGCAGTGAAGTAGAACAGCTTTCAATTTAGGGAATAAAACACCCTCCAGCTGAAGAAAATTCTCACATTACAGTATGTTAAGAAGAATCTACTTCAGTTGTGGTCAGTTGTCATGGAGAAGGAAGGAGGGGGGGAAAAAAGTATATTCCCATGTGAAAACCTTTCTCAGTTACGAAAAAGAAAAAAAAAGAAGAAAAACACAAACAAAACCTCAACTCCCCTCCTTCCTGCGTTTGACATTTTATGCAAAGTAGGTGAATCTGGAATGAGAGATCATTTAAAAAATACTCATTATGCTATTTATGTACAGAAATGTGGTTGTGTAAAAGTATAACAGGAATGCATTCACAATTGGTTTAAGTAATTTTCTCTTGGCAAACCACCATAAAAAACGGGCGTCATGGCGCCACCAGAATCCTAAATTGTGGTGGAGAATCATCAGTACACATGGCATTAATCTCTGTCTCCTTGCAGGAGACACCCTTGCCTGCATTGCTGGCCTGTCTCTTAAATCTAGGACGTTGTAACTTGAGTTTAAAATGACACTATAAATGAGAGACACTCTCCCTCCCCACCAAAAAAATTACGCACTTTATTAAAAAGACACGTATTTTGGACAGTTTATTCCTGTTGGAGCTTTTCATTGCCAAAGAACACCGAAAGCGCAATACTAATGGGTTAATAATAGATCATGTAATCCTCAACATTCACACTGGACATGATTCAGACTACTGAGAGACTTTTTAAATATATACATATAATTAGTTAACCCATTGGTATTACATTCTTGCTACTTTGGATTGATCACAAGACTGTAGGGATCTCATTATACGATCCCGGTTCATTTTCCCCAGTGACTGAGAACGCTCAGCTGTCTTTTAATATCTTACTATTAATCGCTTACTAAGTTTTTGAATCTTTTTCCTTCTTCCAAATTTAGGCAGAGTTTTGTTAATAGAGCAATTTAAAATATCACCATTCTCCCTGCAAATTTCTCCGTGGCATGTAAACATTGTTAAAATGTTCTACCAGATGAAATTCATGTCTTTTAAAGGAAACCGTGTCTCTATTTTGGTGGAGAAAAAAAAAAAAAAAGAAAAAGACTGATAGTTTGGAAACACCCACTCAAGATAAAATAAGGATTCTGGAAGATTTCCTGTGGGGGTTAATGGAGGCCAGGCCAGTGGTAACTGACCTTGAAGTCCCCAGATGAAGCTTCGTGTTTCTCCTCAAATTATTTCTGTTGAGGTTTTTTTAAGGTTTCTTCATTATGTAAAGCTTAGTTTGTCAACCCTGATATGGTGAGAGTCCAAAAAATGTCACCGATAAGTGCCACCTTTCTATGCTCTCACTAAAATAACAAGCAGCTCAATATGGAAATATTTTTAGTTGATTTTCTTATATTCTTAGCACAACATTGCCAGAAACACGCTAACACAATTCAGAGATAGTACAGCAGCACAACATTAGCATTTCGAATAATTAGCAGAAATAGGTATTTTAAATGAAACTTACCCCCAATGACACACGTTTAATTCAGATTGTGAGCCACAGTGTGCTTTTCCCCACAAGTTACACGACTACACTACTGTCTTAAAAAGCCATTATTTTAGGTACCTCGGAAAAAAACAGGGGGGAAAAAAAGTGTTAAAGATCCATACCCAGGGTTTCTGCAAATGAATATGATGTATTCCAGAAACAACATGCATTCACACAGACACTCAATAAGAAAGGGACTGTTTACTCAGTTTATAGCTTGAAAACCACCAGGGACTGTGTTCCAGTATGGGAAATTTTAGTACAGTGCATTGTTAATACAAAATAAAAAGCAAGCCTGAGAAGTTAGGATTATAATTTTTTGAAAATGCTTGTTTGGAGCATTAGAAAAAATACTGCCTTCTAATGTCAAAGTACAAACAAATACTTTTTCAGATGAATAAAATCTGTAATCAGCTAGATAAGTGCAATATGCCTTTTTTTTTGGCATTTAATCAAACAATGAAATCACATACACATTTCCTGACACAAAAGACAAATGATGTAATAATCTGAAGGAGTTTCTCTATCTCCTTGGAACTTTGCATACTTGACTTGTTTTCCATATTTTGTGACTTTAAATGGTGGGAAAATTATATTAAAATGCTTGTAGCAGTTCCTCTAAACTAGCATCCTTTTTGTTTTATTGTATTTAATATAAAAGCAGCAATTATTTGATTTCAAAGTTATGAAAATATGTACCTTATGAGAAAACAAGCAATTTAAGCTTTAATTGGTGTCATTTTTCACAGAACTGGCAAGATTCTTGCATCCCTGGCATGTTGTTTTCTATAAAACTGCAGAGCTGCTTTCAATGAATGTTTTACGAATGTATAAGTTGTTACATGAAGGTATGCGAGTGGATGCCTGGAAATATAAGATTTCTGGGGGGATTTATTCACAAAAGATGCATTTCATTTCACAGAGTATATACTGTAATTTTTCCTTAATATTCCTAATGTGCTTTGGTTCCCATTAAGCATTTCTTCCATTCTTGCATGGGAAGAAAGGGGAGGTATGCAAGAGGGATATTTTGCACAGGAGAAATAGAAATAAAGATGGGGGAAACAATGGGGGGAAAAAAACTGCCCAGAAAAAATTATTTTATGTACATGTTTTGTGCAAAATTAGGCAGCAAGATCAGTTGGGTTTTGGTCTGTTTGGGTAGAGGGGTTCTTTTTCTCCTTAATGAAAGTCTCAATCCCTAATTTAAATTTATAATACTCATGCCCTTACCCAGGTGAATAGCCATGATTTTTTTTTTAAATTTATTTGAAATGGTACCAATATGATACAAACCAGAGCCATCTGACACTCGTTCCTGTAAGGATGCACCAGAAGAGATGATCCCAGTTAAAGACCTTGGATTGTGTGTAGCATTCAAGCATTGGAGAGGGCTGCCCATGGAATGGTGGGGTCACCATCCCTGGAGATGTCCAAGGAATGACGGGACGTGGCACTCCGTGCTCTGGTCTGGTTGACAAGGCGGGGATTGGTCACAGGCTGAACTCAATGGTCTTGGAGATCTTTTCCAGCCTACATGATTCTGTAATTCCGTGTACAAATATCCAAGCCCTCGCCAATCTTGGACTGCAAAAACCAACACATCCAAAGTGTTGCAATGGCCCTGCCTCAAGAAGGAAACTCCTAGAACTGAAGTATAACCACAGACCTGAGACAGGACCATAATTTTTGTTGTATTTGGAGCCTTACAGAGAAGCAGGAGCCTTGTGGGTGCAGTGTCCTGCTGTGCCACACACGTTCAACACTCTCTGAGAAGATGACAGGACCAAGGTAGGAAGGGGCCTCACCTCCAGCAAGACAGCATCCCACAGAATCACAGAAGTATTTGGACTGGAAAAGACCTCTTAGATCATCGAGATCAACCCAGCACTGCCAGCTTTACACTGGTGGGTCGGTCCAGGACTCAGTGCAAGAGGAGGAGCAAGGTTGTGTCAGGAAGGGTGTGGAGGAATGGCATGGCTGTGGATCCATCACCCCCATCACAAGGAGCAGCCCTGTCCCAGTCTCCTGATGGGTCAATCCTTCCCTTCACACAGAGGCCGCCACTCCACAAACACACATGACATGAGGACTTTGGTGCTTTGCAGACACTTAGACATGACATCACCCAAAAGGATTTCAAGAACAGATCTTTCATCCTGCCCATGGCCCAAACCCACAAATTAATTCACTCACATACCCAGGAAATTCCTTCTTCCAGAATAACTACATTCTACTAAAAACCCACCACTGCCACAGGTTTTGGAGTCTGCCCTGTACAACCGGCCGTGCATGAGGTGGTGTCTCAAGGAGGGAGAGCGCAGGACCTTTCCCCACCTTGAAAAATCAGGAACTCCATGAGCTTGAGCTCCCCACAAGCTCCTGTGTGCGGACTACCACAGCACGTCTCAGCTTACAGCAGGAGGGCACGTTGGTGCTGAGCACTTAATTAAGGGTTCACAGCCATTTAATCCCTCATTTCTCAGTTTGAGATTTTACGAGGCAGACACCAATGCCTTTGGCTCACAAATGTTTCCATTCAGCCTTGTGTTTACTGGAACCTGTAGTGGGTACCTGTGAAATACCCAAACGCAGTGACAGGCTCTGCAGCCTCTCCTCTCCCCATCTCCCCTTCTCACACACTCCCCTCTTACATCAAAACACCTACTACTGTGACTCTCTATCTGCCTGTGACCATTCCCTCTTTACACTTCAACATTTTAATTAAAAAGCAATAAAACACTTTAATTTGAGGTTTGTACATAAAAATACAAGTAAAAATGGCCTGAACACTGGGCAAATACTATTGAAATCCGAGCTAAAAGGCAGTTAGAGTAACTTTAACCACCTGAGAAATGCAATAATCACCCTGAAATGCACAGCCTGGAGTGTTTTATTGCCATTATAAACTGCAATTTATACATTAAAATAAGGAAAACAGTCAGACCCATCCATTTATGAGCTATAATAAATATGGTTATGACATCACTGACAACCAGTCACAAACTTCCAAACACATCCAGAGCTCTAAAGCAATTTCACGATTACCTTTTAAATCTGTTTTCTATCAGCACATGTGTATTTCTTGAGTGTGCACGTAGCCACAGGCTTGACTCAGCAGCCGTGTTTTCTTGGATTCAAAGGTCTCTTGTATTCTGCAAGCTCTTTGCTCAACTTTATCTTTCATATTTCTTTCACCCATCCAGTCTCCTGCTGCATTTGCGTCCTCTGTCTTCCCCATGAATTCCACGGAGGAAAAACAAACCAGAAAATCCTGACTAGTTGAGAATCATCCCTAATTTTCTTTTTGTAGCTGTCAAAACACCACCTTAACAACATTTGGGGGAAATGCTGTTATTGGGGAAACCTCTAAAATGACCATTACAACTCTCGTGAAGTCCCTCTTTTTGAGAAACAAGTGCTTCTTAACTATTTACACTGAGTGTCTGCACCCAGAAGAGTTTTCCTTCGCATGCAGCCTTGAATCCAGCTGCTCAATCACTTTTCTTAGATTCCTCCTTCAAACATCATCCCAACTTTTGTTCTTTCCACTGTTGCAAGTTTCTTGGGGGAGGAGAGTTTCTAAAAAGGATAAATTGTACCTCAGGGAACAGCTCTTCTCTAAGAACAAGCTAACAGGATAAGCTCATAATAGAAATATAAATCAACTGCAGAACTTTTTTTTTTGGTCTTTTGGAGAGTGTTTTTCCCTCAGAACCAGCAGTGCAACAACTTCCTTCTCTACTGCTCAACTCCTTTCCTGACGAAACCTCTCCTGGTCCCTCTGCCTTCCACTGCCAATGCATGTGTCACGGGCCCTGCTCCTCCACCGGGATCAAAGACCTTTAACTCTGTCCTCAGACTGATAACCTGGAGCTAGGCTGGAGGAGATGAGCCATGGTAGCAGTTCCATGCGCCTGATCCAGCAGTGCCTGCCAAACACGAGGGTCCCCTACGTGGAGGACAACAGCTGAAGACATTGAGATCAGAGGGAACTTGCTGTGCTAAAGCCAGGAGGAGCTGGGAGTCACAGGGCGAGGAGCAGCCACCAGTTTGGTGCCAATGCTGTGTGTGACAGGCTGGAGCAGGGCATTCACCGTCACAGGGAAAGGCTAAACACCAAGAGAGGGAAGGAAGGGGCACAGCCTTTGATACGCTTAGTTAAACATAAAGTCTTGTGAGATACAATGGTTGTGACCCCGTTATTTCACGTTTTATCCCTCCTGCTCAAAGCATCTCATTGCCCTTCTGTTCCTCGCTCTGCAGGCCAGAGGTGGTCGCTTCTCATCTCCCCAAATTTTCCCTTAAATCAGCGCAGGTTTCTTGCAGAATTATTCCTGATTTTTACTCTGCTCACAAGGAAATCATCTCATGTGGGGATCTTCAAATCCTCCACCTTCCCTTGCCAAGCATCAAACTCAGCCTTTGGTGGAGTCTTCTAGCACAAAAACACAACCGAATCAACACTGGTCAAGCAATGAGTTAAAAAAAAAAAACATTCCAAGTACCTTGTGGCCAGCAAAGGTAAGACAGGATGTGTAGGATGTGATAGGAGAACCGTGGTCAAGCGAGATAAATCCTTTTCACAGGTCGTCACAGAAACTCTCTCTGAGGACGCGCTGGTTATTTGCACACGGGAGGGTCCTAATATCCAGCAAGACTCAAGATATTTATCTCTTCAATGCCCCTCTAAATTAAATGAAAAGCATACTATTTTTACTACTTCAAGAAATCAAAAACTAAAAAAAAATATATTCAATGATTTTTTTTTTTGTGGTTGTAGAAACCATGGAAAACTGGTAACTACGGCAAAAAAACTTTCAGGCAACTTATCCTATACTGCCTGTAGAATGCTGGTTAATACCTGAAATGCAAGAACCAAGTCTGAAAGTTTGGTTTGAAACCTTGAATTTGGTTTGAAATCTTGGTTGGAGACTTAGAAGAAAAGCACAGATCTCTTCAACTTAACTCAGTACTTTAAAATAAGCCAATAGCGAGTGAAGTGCAGATCTAACATGCTTTGTGCTTGCAATACATCACATTATTCTAATAACTACAAAGGAAATAAAAGTATAACCGATGACATCACACTTCAGATGAAGTCAGCTACCTACCTAAGAAAAAAATCTCCTTTTCAACCAACCAGAGATGGTAAGAAAGGTTATCTGTTTCCACCATTGAAGTATCACCTCTTCCATTCAGCCAGGCTCATCTGGCTATCCTAACCAGAGCTGATGATATGGCTCTTGTCTCTGTGACTTCACCTGCCAGCCAAGGCAGAACATGGTCTCTCTTGCCAATATTTTTAACTTTATATTATGCTTACCATCACTGGCGGAGGTGCATTTAATTCCAGTAATGTTTTGCTTTCCATTCATGAAGAGCACCATCCATTTCTCCACTTGCTTCTCCTTTCAGCTGCAATAGTTTCTGCAGCACACCCACATTTCGTCTCCAGCACCATCCCACACTGCACTGGGTCAGTAAAATCCCATGAAAGAGCAAGGAAGCCTTTAGATTTTGGCAACAAGTTCAGCGGTATGACTGCAGCTTTGTAAGGAAAATCATTTTCCTGACCACAGAGGAGATTTGGGGTAGGTCCATCAGGAGGGTCTCAGTGAAGCAATGGTGTTCATATTTGAAAGGGTTTATTCTAAAGAACTCCTGTAGATTTGGTGTTGTTGGTGGAAAGGAGAGAGAGAAGCAAGTAGTTAAAAATAATCAACATTAATGGTTGATGGTAAAATAGCACTGGGAAGACGCTGAGAGGAAAATAAATAAAATAAAACTTTTTCCAGCCTTCAAAAGGTATCAGAACAAGAATATAATGCATTTTTTTAAATGTAAGCAAGTTAATATCTCTCCTTTTTGTTCATAACTGAGCAAAGGCACATAGAACACCAGGCAGGGCAAAAACTCTCCTTTTAGTCTGGCATAACTCATAATGACATACCCACGAACACACATCCCCACCCAAAGCTTCTCAACCTTACATGTGAAATCTCAGTGTTCTTAGTGAAAACATTCACTTTGATAGTCTGAATTTTAAGAAAAATTGTAATAGAAATTCAAAATATTGAGAGAGATTATGAAAATAGGTATGCACAGGTGTCTCTCAAAGAACTGTATATATACTCTTCCAGGACAATAAAATTTTATCACTTAGAACTTTACTTAATTTCATGGGCTTTTTAGCATCAGCACATACAAGTTTTTACCAACACAGAATAATTTTTCCCCCTTTCATCAGAAAATAATTTCTTAGTTGGAAAAATAACTCCTCAGTTCTCCTTATTAATACCTTTAATAATTTAAAATGTTTATCAGTTTACTGTATCCTAGAAATCTAATTATTTGCAGACTTTCACACATTGCTAACGCAACAAAAATCTTCTGGCCTCACTTGTTTTTTAATTTGGGAGAAGTATTGGGTTACAACGAATGCAGCATGTGATCAAAAATTCAGAATATTTGACCTTTTCATGGTAACCAACTGATAAGCAGGGATCACTTTTTCTCAAAACACGGAGAACACTGTTCCTCTCAATATTTGATAAACTATTTGCTATCTGAAATGAGTGTTCCATCACTGCAGCGCTCTTGTTCTTTGATTATGTGATCTGAACTGTAGAAGCAGGTGGCTACTCTGAATAATTTGCTCTGGCCTTGCTTTTCTCTGAGGGATAGTGGAAATACTTCTGTTAGTGGGAATGGCAGGCTAGGAGAGGGTGGAAATCAGATGGATGGAATGATAAGGATTTTAAACCTTTTCTTAGGGACAAGAGCAAAGACTGTGTGTAGCTTAGTACTTGAATCAACAGGTTTCTACATCCAGCTTTTGTCTTAGTGACCAGGGCAATAAAACAGTGAAATCAAAATATGTTCGTAACACAGAATTCAAGTTTTTCTTTTTAAGTTGTCAAGTGAAAAATCAATCTGTGCAATTGCAAACCAAGCCTTAACCCTGCAAAGAAATATTTATGTGTTTAGCTGTGCCCAAGCTGAGCAGCACCATTTTCATCAATAGGATTCATCATGGGACTACTTAGAGACATTAACACTAATTAAACACAAGCATAAAACTCTTTGCAGGATTGAGACCTAAGTGACTTCAATTTCCACTAAAAATTATTTTCATCTTGTAATTAAAGCAAATTTTTGCTACTGGCATAGTATCTGATCTCAACTTAAACGTATGGAGATAAAACTCTGTTAGCACAAGTGGCTTTCAGAAAGCCAATAAGAGCAGTGAAAATATCTGCAGTTCAATTTCTGGGTAAAATTTGGTTTCTGAGTTCTCATTTTTACTTTGTCATTTTTCATTATTACCATGACTTCACTACTAACCCCCAGTCTATGACTTTTATTTTCTTTATGTCTTATGGTCTATTCCTGTAGACCCTTCCCTTAAAAAAAAAATAGCCATGAGGATGTTAATGAGTACAGGCACTGTGCCTTTTCTGAGGTCAAAATCCTGTTCCCCTCAAAGTTGAAAAGTGAATATTGGACTCATGATCAGCATTTTGTGGTTTCAAATCCAAGAATCACTTAGCCAGCTATTTCCCCAGCACTGTCAACCACAGCAGAAAGTCACATCTCAGGACTGAGGCAGTAATGCTATTGACAACATAAATGTGGGTTTGGGGTGGGTTTCTTGTGGGGGTGGAGGGAGAACGAGTAGTCCCCTCGCTAAAAACATACTGAGGGTTCAACAGCAAAGCCCATCTGACATTTTAAGTCATTACTATAAAAAATGTTGTTAGTTTTTCCTTTTCTTCTTCTTCTCCTCAGAATAAATGCACTTTTAACTTCTCACGGGCCTCTTCCAACTACTTTTCTAAAAAGACATCAGCAAGCCAAGGCCAAAAACTTAATGTCTGCTCAGTAAAATATTACTATTTATATTGACTAAATAGTTAGGGAGGTCATCCTGCCCCTCTACTCCGCCCTGGTGAGTCCAGGCAGTGCTGCTTTCAGCTCTCGTGTCCCCAGCACAGGAAGGACATGGAGGCACTGGAGTGAGTCTAGAGGAGGCCACAGAGAGAATCAGAGGGATGAAGCATCTCTGCTATGAGGAAAGGCTGAGAGAATTGGGAATGCTCATCCCAGAGAAGAGAAGCTTCAGGGTGACCTAATTGTGGCCTTCCAGAACCTGAAGGGAACTTACAAGAAAGATGGAGAGGGACTATTTACAAGAGCCTGGAGTGTCAGGACAAGGCAGGATGGTTCCAAACCGAAGGAGAATGGGTTTAGACTGGAAATTAGAAAAAAACCTTTACTGTGAGGGTAGGGAGACCCCGGCACAGGTTGCCCGGAGAAGCTGTGGCTGCCCCATCTCTGGAAGTATCCAAGGCCAGGTTGGAGGGGTCTTGGAGAAAGCTGGGATAGTGGGAGGTGTCCCTGCTCATGGCAGGGGGTTGTAACGAGATAATCTTTAAGGTGCCTTCCAACCCAAACCATTCCATGACTCTATGAAGTCCAACCATAGGCATGGCCACGGGTGTGATGGTGAGCTTGGGACCTGGAGTGAGATGGGGGAGCCCAGAGGAGCAGCACAGCTCGAGGAGTGACAGCGTGGGCTGGGGCCCTGCGGCCACCACTGCCCCGCCACCATCGGGCTCGGCACTGAGACAAGGAGCTGAGCACGAGCTATTTCTGCACCCTGATTTAAATTGTTATTTATACCACTGAAGTCCTATTTTGAGTGTTTTGAGCTCTATTTTTAGATTTTTGGACAATCTTGTGACTCTGCTGCACATGTGATCCTGGAATATCAGGAAATGTAACGTTAACCAAAATATTCCTTCAAAGAGGGTTTTTTTAGCCTCCTTTCTGGAGCTGGATGGAAACGATCACAGGACTTCACCTCCCATTCCACAGCACACCCCCTAAGCTCTGTGCCACTGCCAGCTCAGGGCTCTGAAGCTTTGAGACAGCCCTAAAATTATGAGATTTGCTCAAAAATACCTTTTTTTTTTTTTTTAAATCAGAAGTAATTGAGAGAGTGGGAATGTTCGCTTGTTCTCTGCTATGAATACGCTTCATATATTTGTTTAAATCGCTCCATATGGGCAATCCACCAGGAGAAATAATTTTTTATATCTTAAAAATGAAAAAAGCTGAAAATTTCATTCCACTGAGGTTTGAAGAGGACGAGCATTGCTGTACTTACTGAAGCTCACAACTTCATCTTTTTCTTGGGAATGCCTGTAAAGAAGGAAATTTTAGCAAGACCTTTTAGCATAGGAACAGGAAAAGGAACAAGGACTGCCCATCACGTCTGGATTTTAGTTTTCTTAGGCAGAATCACAAATGAAATTTCTGCAGTAATAAACATTACAGCACAGCACTCAATTCTGTGACTAATATTTCTGTATCAAAGGACTCAAACTTCCTAGTCCTACTATTGCATCAAACCATAGTGCCTGATTTGCATTTCCAAAAAGGAAATTGTTTTCCAAAAGACGCGTGTGGCAGCAAGAGACTCCGAACAGCATTCTCATAGTAACACGCAGTAGCACATTTCAAGCCAACTAAATTTACTGAGCTCTCCTCTATGTTTTCAGCATGTTTCAGATAATTTTTAAGAGCCCAGAAAAGTGAGCAGCAGGCACGGGTGATTTATTGAAAATGTAGTCCTTTAAATCTCTCCAGTTCCGAGACAAGGATGTCCTGCAGGACAGCGTCAAATCCTTTGCACAAGTCCAGGTAGATGATGTCAGTCGCTCTTTCCTTGTCCACAACACTCTAACCCTATCACATTGGGCACTCTTTGCCTGTAGTGAATCCATGTTGGCTGTCACAAATCACCTCCTTATTTTCCATGTGCCTTGGCATCGTTTCCAGGAGGATCTCCTCCATCATCTTGCTGGGCACAGGTAAGCGCCTTCCCTTTTTTCCCTTTTTGAAAATGGAGGTTCTGTTTCACCTTTGTGGGTAGTGGGATCTTTGCTGGACTGACATGATTTCTTGAACGTGATAGACAGGGGCTTAACAATTCCATCCACGAGTTCCCTCAGGACACACAGAGATGCATCTCCTCAGGTTCCATGACTTGTGCAGCTTCATGTTCCTTAGATGATCTCACACCTGATCTTCTCCACACGGGGTGGTTCTCCATTCTCCCAGTCCTGCCTTTGCCTTCTGGCACCCTGAGTGGTGTGGCTGGAGCTCTTCCCAGTGAAAACTCAGGCAAAAAATGCCCTTGAGTAGCTCAGCCTTCTCCATATCCCAGGCAAACATTTCCCATTTCCTTATGGAGAGGGCCCACATTTTCTCCAGCTTTCTTTTTATCTCCCTCTTAAGATATTGGGAAACCAACAAAAAATAGAAATGGCAACCTGCAAATCCTTGCAGGTGCCTACCTGCACCTTGGGCTGAACATGTCACAGATCGGCGCTGACACACACAGCTCATTCCTGTGTCCCCACCTGCTCACGTATCACAGTCCATGTGCTCTGGCGGCAGCACATTTGGTGGCAACATAAGACACCATAAGGCGGAAACTTCATTCCCTGCTTTTGTCCAGGAGCCCTGCTCTCGGTCTGAACATCACAACCTAGATGCCATCGTGTAATGAGGAAAAGCTATCTTAAAATCTATTTATATGCTCATAAAATAAACGTAAAATGATGATAAAACTGAGGAATAAAGCTCTCAAGTAATGGCCATATGTTCCCCAAACACTCAGGTATCGGCTGTAGGTTTGACAGTAGGACAGAACCTTATGGAAAGCGTACTTGGTCAATTCATCTAAGAGCTGGTCACCTTTGATTGCTCAGGGTTGTTTTGCCAAAATCAGTATCAGGCAAGAAGCAGAAGGTATGTTCGTATAACACACTGTTAAAGTGCTTCTTAGTGAAGTCTTCCCACCTGTGAGCCTCTATAATTTTTCAGCACATTAGCAGTCCATCCAAAATTAGATAAAATATCCTAAAAATCTATAGCTGCTCCTATTAGTGGACGCACAACACTTTCTCACATAATGGCTTCAAAATAAAACATCCTTTTCAAATTAAATACACATATTTCCCTTATTTTTTTTTAACTTAAGATAACCTTCCTTAGTCATGATATGAACATGATGACTGTCAAGCAGAAAGCTGAGGAGAGCAACAGTATTATGTTTGCAAAGCAAGTTATTTTTGGAAGATATTTTTCACTTAGGGAAGTGAAAAAAAAATCCAACCGAAGTAAACAATTTAGTTCATAATCATCAACACAGGGACACTTTGCACAGACATTTCCTTTCATAGGTCACTACATTCATTGGATTAGAATTAGTTAGAGGACTGAAAATAATAAATGACAGAAACTACTGGAAGTAGTAGCCCGTGAAGGAAAACATAGCCAGCTGAGGTGAAAATTAGATCACATTATGCTGAACCTACTCCTACCTGTCCTGTGATTCAGGATCCAGTTCGCATATGTACAGCTTGCTATAATGAAAAATAAGATTTATTAAAGATTCCAGCAGTGGGGAATTGATACAGCTTGTGAAATTCCTAGCAAAAAAAAGACAAATAAAGGAATTATTCTCAGATCAAAGTTTTTTTTGTTTTCTGGGTTTTTTTTATCCCCTGCATAGCTTTAACACTAGCTAATACAGTGTAATGCATCAATACACTATAGCAAATTTTCTCTGCTTTAAATATCACCCTCATTCATACTGTGATTCAATTTAAGAATCATTCAAAGATAAATCTAAATAAATAACAAGCTGGCTTTCAGGCAAACAAATGAATTTGCATTGTTTTATATTCATCATAAATATTTCACTTAATTACTGAGGTACTATGTTCAGAAATACAAAACAACATTATAAATTTATTAGCACTGTCCCTGCTGATTTTACAGAAGTTCTGTGGAATGTAAGAGCCAAAAGTAGAAACAGGCTCAAGAGCATAACCAAAAGAGCAGAGGCTGCATTCAAAAGCTAAACTGGATTGACACCCTCTGCTTTGCTCTGCATATTTACCCCAACTAAAGCTTCCTGTCTCGAATCAGGTGTTATCCTATTTATTCTCAAAACCCAAGGTCAACGAAACCCTTTTCCTTCTGTTGACTTTTGAAAGCTAAACATCTGAATCGGGCTGCTCCAAGCATTATCTCGAAAACTATCACAGGAGTTCTTTTTCCCCTCATTGTAAAATTGTGAAAACGTAAAAGGATGTAACAGCATTTTTCAAAGGTTTAGGGAGGTCAGCTGTGCGGAGAGAAAATAAGAAGCGCTGCTAAAACATAAAACGTAGAGCACATAGCATTTATCCTCAAAATTATTTAAGTTCTTTTAATGGCTCTAAAGGCCATGAAAAATGTTTTTAAAATGTAAATATGTGGCTCTTTTAGAAGAAGTTATCCTTCTTTGTAAACCACAGTATCACTGGTGATTTATAATTTTCAGAAAATCTTAATCCCACAGGAAACATATAAGAGTTCCTCTTTATTTTTAACCTAATGCTGGATCTAACATGGAATGCAGTTTTTATTATTAGCAAAAAAGCTATTATTTTTATTTGCTTATAATAAATTAAGATAAAATCTGGAAGAGTGCAAGTATGAAACCATTTTAAAAACAGATTACTCTTTTCCCTTTACCTTTGAAACAACTTCAGATGTAAATAAAATTGTGGCTATCGCATTTCCCTAGGGATTAAGTACTCTTACTGTTCAAATGTCATTAATTACCCTTAATGCCGTTATGAACTATTTGGAGATTATCATTATTAAACTGTTAGAGTATTTCTAAATTCCTCACCAGAAAGCCACAGAGTGACTCGCTGAGCCTATCCTCCCCCTCTTTTGTTGAAATAACAATAGCCTAGAGGAATTGTGTCTGCGAAGAAAAAGTCAAGAAACAACAATAAAACACGTCTTGTTGGACTAAACGAGCGGTAGAGAGAAGAGTTTGGGTTTTAAACCACGTTCTGTTTCATAACTGGAGTATCTGGGGCTGGTGCAGCCCCGTGGGAGCGGCCAGGGTGCTCTGAGGGATGGGGGATGCAGCAAAAATCCCTCTCATAAAAGGGTCCTATCTGCAGCAGGCCTGTTTGGGCACACTGACGTCTGAAAAAATAAGTTTTAGGATCCCAAGGATGTTTCGCTGCTGTAAAAAACAGTCATTAGAACAGAACATGGGTACTGCATAGATTGGGTTTGGTGTCAAAACACTTCAGACTCAAAAATTCAAAATACACACGTTCTTGTCACAACCTCATCCTTTTTTACGAAACACTGAAGCGCGGAGGATTTTAGCACAGTTGTTATTTAACTGTGTCCCTTGGCTCTCTCTCTCAGTAACCGTTGGGCTGGGAGGGTTTGCTCCACCACAAGGGCCACGTGGTCCTACTACAGCTCAGATCCTTAGCTCTTCCAAGACAAATCACAGTGCTTGGATTCATATTTTGAAGTCTGTATTTTACTTTGCTGTTATTATTATTATTATTCAACTTGTGTTTTTCATTCAAATGCGTGCCAGCACCTTTATACTCATGTGTTTAAAAACAAAACTAATGAGTTTAGCTACAGGTAAATTCGATCAAACAGAAAAAAGGCTCAATGGAAAATTTTAATGACTACCTGGAGAGGTAGGAACAGATGAATCTAAAGTATTTACTCACTTCTGGTACCGGCAATCAAGCTGCTTGAAGGCAGACATTAAAACCCACACTCCCTTATTTTGTGCTTACACATTAGAGTAGCTGCTCTGGGGATTTCTGGGTGTAATTTTTTTAAACAAAAGATTAGGGGGGTTCTCCAAGGACACGAGAAGAGGACAGACCTCAGTGGTCCTGCTTTCTTGGTTTGCATTTCTATCTGCTCTTGCCGCTGTTCTGGGGGAGTTCCCAATCCATGCCCAGAGCCCAATGGGTCGAGTTTAACGTTTTAATAAGACAGGAGAGCTGACAGGTGATGCTGCCAGTCACCAGCTTTGTGAGTTATTCCCAAATCATCCAGAAGTGTTATTCTCTGGGAGTGTCTGTCCTAGGAAGGAGGGGGACACTAGAACAGGGGTTGCTGAAAAGCAGTGTTGGTTTTAGAAATGGGGAAAGAGCCTCAGAAGGGCCATCACAGAGAAACACTAGTGAGATGGTGTGGTCTGGGATGGGAAAAAGCTTTTCTCTGTCTCTTTTCCTGATCAGATCTCCTTATTGCAGAGGCCATGGCTCCCTCACAGAGCTCTGCTGAAAGGTAACGCAGCGCTGGGGATCTGTTATGAATTATTCCAGTGAGGAATGTCTGGCTTTTTATGGTTACTTTAATTCGTGACAGTACTCACTGCTTAAAGTACTCAGTCTGGCACTGAGGTTCTCCCATGCCCTGCTCCATCCTGAACACTCATCCTGTCTCAGGGCTGCTTTCTCATCCCTGTCAGAAGCTGCTGCCCTGTTACTGTCCTTGCTCAGGCATTATCTGGTCTGGTCTGTGTAACACCAAGCCAGGGCAAGCACTGACATATTTCACCAGAGATTAATACTCGGGCTGCCTGCCCAGAGAGCGTGGAAAGCTGATAAGTGCAACAAGCTTTAGAGCAAACCTGAACTCGACCCCCTTTTTATATATTTTGTTCACACCAGTAATGAGAAGTTCTGCCTGTTCTTTGGTACAGAAAATAGGGTTTATACCACTGAGAAAGCATCCCTGCCAAGCTTGTAGGCCTGACAAAGGAAACTGAGCTACACACTTTGATACTTTACTTCTAAGCACCTCAGAGAATTTTCCTACCAACAGCAACCTTTACTTCATGATATTTGTTGAAGACAATCATCATTAGGCTTTTACAAATGAGACACGATGACTTAAGTGTCTTGAGAAAGGACAAATGGAATTAACAGCAGTAAAAAAAGTCAGTGACTCTTGCTCCCTGGTTTAAACACAACCCTTCCACTCTGCTGAGTAATGGAACTTTGGTGGGCTTCAGATCCAGGGTTGGCTCACGTCATTGTGCATAAGACATGGAAAACAAAGCCTACATGATTCACCCTCCTTTCCCATTTTGCTGGAGAATCAGGAGCTAAGACCACTGGCACTCACCAGAGTACTTGTCTTGGCCCCCTTTCATAATACAGATGAAAGAATAACCATGGGCTGGTGAAGATGGGCAACCTCCTTCATTTAAAATCAGAAAAGAGGAAGGAAGGTGAGCTCAGCAGCTCCTCTCTCCAGCCTCCTTTATCACCCATCCCTCACAAGCTTCTCCTCCTCGCATTGCTCCCACTCCTCATCCCACTCCCCACCCCTTTCCCACAAGCAGGGCTGTTGCTCATCCATCCTAAATCACCACATGGAAAAATCCTTATTTTTTTTTTCTTTCCTGGATTAAACATACAAAAAGACACAACAAGCCCAGAGACACTACCTGGGGGAGGAGACAACAGGCTGCCAATCCTCCAACCAGCGGAAAGGCAGTGGGAGGCTGGAGATGGGAACCACCACATCTCCCAGTTTACATCCTTGGAGCCACCATGGCTCCCAGTCCTCATTCCTTGCTTCACACTGCTCAGAACCAGCCCACATGTTGTGCTTTGCCGGAGCTTGGGAGGCTGCTAACCCCCGGTGTAGGTCATGGAGAAAGGACTTTCCTTTCATCCCCGCAGGCAGTTTTTGGCAAAAAAAGGCCAGGGAATAATCACAGGACAGTAGTGACTCACTGTTTCTGTCAGCGGAAAGAATCTCTGCTGCCCAGTGCTCCTCTTCTCCCACCTGGCATCACCACCAAAACCACCACACCGATGAACGAGGAGGTTTTGCAAGGCTGTGAGGTCGGAATATTAACTTACAAAAGTCAGGGATGGTGGGAAAGGGCTGCCAGCTTGACTGCACCAGCTTCCCTGGCCTGCTAGGAAAAATAGGTCAAGGTTTTCCAAGGTGACCAGCAATTTTGGATGTCCAACACTGTTTGTGTTTAAAAACAAAACAAAACAAAACAAAAAAAGACAGAAAAAATTTATTATTTTGGAAAAAACACTAAATGTCTATCACTGAGGGGAAAAAAAAGGCAGCCAGACAGCTGCATGTTTCAAGGTCCTTGCAGCTGAGCACCCCAGAAAAAACAAATTACCTTGAGACAGAAGCCCCTGAAAAAGAAATTTAAACAAAAAAGTCAAGCACTGTGTAAAAAACAACGAAGGAAAGCCCGTGGGTAAATAACTAGTGGGAGCTCACAAGAGCACGGCTCAGGATGCATGTGTGTTTCTACTGCGGGAGAGAGAACAATTGAATTACGAGGAGCTCTTAAGCAAGTAAAGTAAACATCTTTTGGCAATTTAGTGCTGCACTTTGAAGCCTGGCGATGTCATACAAATGGTGAAATAGCACGGACACCCTTCTGCTGGCTAGTTTGTTTAATATGGTGAGTCGGGAGTTTTTGGAGCGCAACACTCTTTTATGAGCTCACGAGCTGGAGGAGGGAAAGTGTGGAAGGAGCAGGAGAGGGATGTTTAAGCAAAGCTGTAGTTGCCCGGAGCCTATGGGAAGCAGCACCAGCGGGAAGGGGCTGCAGTGGGAGCCCGGCAGCATCCAGGGGGGACTGCCACCATGGGAACAGACCCCGAGCATCCCCCACCACGGGAACAGAGAGGGAGAGAGAGACAGAGAGAGAGGTATGGGGTGAGGCGACAGGGATAATCACATGAGAGGGGTTAATTGCTATAAATATCAAGAATCAAATCAATATGTCAAGATGTGTGTTCCACTTTTCACATATATGCGGCACGTAAATGAGAAACGGAGAGAGAGGGAGGAAGAGCTAGAAAGAAAAAGGAGAGACTACTAAAGAAATAAGCCCCCCTGTACAGACAGCCTGACGCCAGATGGCTTCTTCTAATAAATATTCAACCTTAACTCAGTTCCCATGTAACTTTGTTGTAAAGCTGCCAGCACACCCACACAGATCTGGGCCAGCAAAATGATTACAGTAGTACAAACAAAATAGTGCAATAGAGGAAACAGGCAGACAGGGTCCTGTATACAGAAAGACAGAGCTGTAAAGATGTGAGTTGATGAACCTTTAGATTTAATACTGAGAAGCTTGAAATAATGACTTGGGCAGAGGGGAGAAAAAGCCTTGGTATGGGAGGGAAACACGCCGACTTATTTTTTCCTCGCTGTTGCTTTTATTGTTGGGAATACAGAGAACATCGTTCTGCTAAGACAGCAAATGAGGCACTGTAAATCAGTTGCTCTTCTGCATATTTTCTGCATTCAGCTGGAATTCAGATACCTTCCCTGAAATCATAGCCCGGCTTACATTTCCGCTGTCTCTTGTGCTCGCGTGGGGCACGAGCTAAAAAGGGAGACTTTGTGCATGACATTTGTTATATTAATTGGGAAGAGAAAGAGGAGGTTTGAGTATATTCTTAAGAAAACACTGGCTCAGTGCTCAAAAACATGCATTTCAGTTGTGCGAGTGTTTTTGCCCCGAGCTCTTTAATTTCAAAATTGGATTATGAGATCTGAATATCAGAACACACCATGTTGGCAACCCCAAAACTATTTAAATAGCATGTTGACCAAATCACGATCTAGTGCTAAGATTAGGAGCAGGGGAAAGGCAATGAAAATGGACATGCTTTGCAGAAAGGCTTCTACTGATGAAGTGAAGCAAGAAAAAATATAGACATTAGAAAGAAAATTTTAAAAAATGCTAAGGATTCAACCCTATCTATTTATTGGCTCTTTTCATGCAGAATATTTTGAGTTTAGAGGCTAACCTAAACTTCTACCTGCAGTTGTTTAACAACCACCTATGAGCCAGCAATGGATCAGGGAATTAAATTATGCATTTACTTCAGTTGAGAAAGAATCAACATGAAGGAAATCTCTTCTTTCTCAAAGAACATAACCTTTTGATGTTAGAACTCATGATGTGCTCCTGGAAGGACACTATTTTGCATGATACAGAAAAGTATAAATAGAATTAATAAGACAGAAATGAAAAAAAAAAAGTGAGGGGTGTAGGCTGAACTTCAGAAAATATTTCCTGGTTTGTGAGAGTCTCCCTCTGCAAAGCAGATCGACAAGGAGATGTAGTAGGCTGTGGAGTCAGGCTTTCACCACTTCCCTCGGGAGATTGTCACTGGAGGTTTTGAAAACAAAGCTGAACTCAGCACTAGTAAATATGCTGCAGGGAATAACCCTGTGTTGGGCAAGATATGGACAAGATCAATTAACAGATCTCTTCTATGTCTACTTTCTATTATTTTTGACTGTTGGGAGGAAAACTTTGCTAGAGAAAAGCCTAAACCTCCCTCCACCCAGTGCCTTTTCTTTTTTGAAGAGAACAGACTCTCTGGCATTGCGGGCTCAGCTCTGTTCGTTACAGCAGCGACGTCTCTCCCACCAGTTTTGCTCTGCTCACCCTCCATCCCCACTCTTGCTGAGAAGCCCTGGAAAGAATTTCCTGGAGAGAAAAGAAAGGGAAAAAAGATCTGACTCTCTCCTTTTTCTGATCTTTCCAGACCCCTTTACAATATTCATCTATTCTGAGCAGCATTTGACACTTCCTTCCCACCCACCCCTATTAGGAATCAGCCGTGGGTTGCTTCCTTGTGCTCCTTCTCCTCCAGCCTCAAGGTGCACATTGCAATTCTATTCTTATCCAGAGCACGATAGCATCAAACGAGGGAAGGAGCCTGGGTAAGCTCCACGCCTGAAGAAACGCACACCTTTTGTTTATGGCAGCAGGATGAAAGCCATGAGCTGGAGCCGGACACAAATCTGTCAGCCCTTGGGAAAAGAAGCTGCTAACGACGCAGCGCTGAGTACCCCGAGCACATCAAACAATCCTTCATTGGCTATGCTGGCTTGAAGTTCAACATATCTGCGCTTACCTTAATAAACCAGGCCTGAAAAATCACCGTATAAAGCTTAGAGGTGCTTAGAGGTACAAGGGCACTGCTTAGACTCCTCCGGCGCTAAGCTTCGTTCTGCAAACAAAATTGGATCAAAATTAGGGCTAAATTCAGATCAATTTAAATCCTCCCCACACACTTTTTATTAAAAAATATGCCAGATATTGAAGGGAATAAAACCAAAGCACGTGGATTTCTTCTTTGTAGAGAGGCAGGGAGATGAGCCCATGGCTAAGAGCAGCATTTCCCTGTGGGCTGGGGTGCCACGGCGTGACCATACAGTCATACAGCACAGCTCCTCTGAATCAATGCACAGACTTTGATTTTTATATTCATTTAATAATGTCAAGTTTCTATTAGGATTGTTTAGTTCAGAAAAGAAAAGAGGCAAAGGAACACCAGGAAAAAGAATCATGGAGAAAATTAAATGACAGAGATCTTAGCAGAAGGAAAATGATGGACACAGAAGGTTCTAACCCCAGCCTCTCCATGTACTCTCCACTGCCAGTCCCATGGTCCCAGAAGAGATGCCACAGCCTCACTGGCACACAGGGCTGGAGCAAACCTCAACCCTCCCTGGCTTCTCAGCTAAGCACCAGAATAAATCAAATAAAGGCAAAATCAAGGAAAGAGGTGAACCATGGGTTTGGAGGGAAAAGGAATGAGAAAGGAGCTGTGCAATGCCTGGAAACACCCAGGACACAAACAGGAATACGAGGAGGTTCCAGTGAATCACTTTTCCCCGCACTTGCCTTGGGCTGAATCCCGTCCATGAAATCCTTGCCCATGTCCCATCTCCTCCTGCCGTGGAGCAGAGAGAGCAGTTTTGGCCCAGTGCAGCCACAGAGGCTGGGGGAGCAGAGAGACACTACAGCATAGAATATCCTGAGCGGGAAGGGATCCACAGGGATCACTGCATCCAACTCCTGGACTGGTGGAACCAAACTTCTCCAAGACTTCCAGCTGGAAGGAAAGTGGCAGGATCACTGTCCCAGCGAGGAGCTGGTGAGGGTCAGCATCTCAGCTACGTGAGCCACTTGGATGAACACTTTGCTGTCATTCAGCTTTTGAGGATCCTGCCTGAGGGATCGCTGTGTTTACAGGCTCAGCACCCTGCTAGAAACCACCAGGATTCATTAGGAAGGCATGCAGCTGGATGCATTGCATCCACATGATACAACTCCCATCACACGGGATTTCTTCAGAGCACCGTACTCACCTGGCTGGAGCGACAGCAAATCTCACTATTGCAAACAAATTAAAAAACAAGATAGTCAGGGAAAATAAAATCTATCAAACTTACCTTTTTTTGCAAAATTCTGTAGTCTTCGAATCACAGGCAGTGATTTTGGACACGAGACTGAGCAGAATGCATTGTTGATGCTCTCAGCCATTAGTTTATAAATTGAATAAGATAGATGCGTTCATTCATATGAACTAATGTAGTTTTTCTTATGAAGGTTTCATATTATACAAATCCATTAGCATATTTACAAATTAATCTTCCCTTAGGAAGAAAAAAGATCAAAGATTTACAGAAGGAAGTGCTTTATTACTTTTAAACTGCCTTTTTTTTTTTAAAGAAAGAGAAAAAGAAATGAAGGGAAATTATGTTGAACCATAAATGTTTCTTTATGACTACTGTACAGCAGCTTTGTGGGAGATTTAAATTTACTAAAGGGCAAGGGGGACTTTAAGCCATCTATATGAGTTCAGTATTAAAAATATATATACATGACAGGTGCCCATATAAGTTCATGCAGTACAAAATATTCCATAAATGAGCTCATTTATCTGAGTAATTTAAAAAGAGCTTCTGCACAAGGGGAGATATTTAGTATGAATTATAGTCCGTTTACCTTTCATAAGTTTTTTCATCACTTCCCATACCTCCTTTGGTGCTACTGAAAATATCTGTAGTTATCAAGTGTTATATTCAACCTTGCTATTCCTTATTCCCTGGAAAGCCCTGTTGGTGAAGTGACTCCATGTTCAAGATATGCAGCTTGAAAAGCCCTGCATGCAAGATTATTTCTTCTTCACCGATGCCAGATAAAACAAGACCAGGCTGAGAATCTTTGACCTAAGCAAATAACTTGAATAACAAAAAGCATTCCAGGTAAAGAAAAAATATCTCTAGGTTTACCCCCATCATTTGGATTTGACTCAGTTGTAATAGTTCCTCCTTCTGTTTTCAAAATGACTTTGTATTACGGTTGGAAATAAAGAGTAGTAGAGCAGCAAGGAAATGAAATGAGATGCAAACCTTTAATGATTTATTAATAACCACTTTCTGAGACATTTCTAACTCCTAAAGAGAAATCAGAACACTAAATACATTGAGATCTTCAAGGGCGGGGGGCAGAAGGGAGAACTATTGGAAAGTTATGAAACTAACAGAAAATTTCCAAGGCTAAAAAACCACCTGACAACCAAAGCACATTTTAGGTAGAGCTGCTCCTGCCTTGAGACAGGAGTTGGAACTAGATGACCTCTGAAATCCCTCCCAGACATAAGCTTTGTACTTCTATGCTTAAATGTTTGAAGATCTTTTCCAACATGTACAATTAATTTATTTTTTAATCCTTTAGGATATATTCCAAAGGAAAACTTCAAGGCTATTACTAAGACTACAGCTAAATCACCATTCATGAACAGAACAACACTCATTTTCTCATGATCACTGCACTCAAGTGTAACTTCTTCCATTTCTAGGAGCTTGCCGAAAAATTGAAGTTAGACTGAAAAGGACCAGAAACATCCACCTTTCCTCCTGCTCTCCACTACACATCCAGCAACAAATAAAGCCTTCTATCAGCAGGACAGCTGGGGATTTGCTGTACTGGAGTCGCGGACACGGATAGGCACACGCAGAGGGTTCCCTGCCAGGCAGGAAATAGTTTCACAGGGTCTCATCGGAGGAAAGAAAGAGAATCGTAATAATCACAGGACTAAGAATCAGAAATTTTACTGCTGTTCAAAAAGTTCCACATTCTCTCTTCACAGGTTTCATCACCAGGGACTGAAGCCTACACAAGGAACCAAACCGGACTTGTTCTCCCCCTCCTAACTCCTCTTCCAAAAAAATCTTCTCCTCCATCCGCATTCCACCTATCCTCATGAAGAACACATGCCTTGAGCAAGTTTTGAATGAAGGATATTCTTCTTCTACTCTGGAGCTGACTTTAATTGTAAAATCCCTCCCACATCCTCCTAATCCCATTCAGGAGTGCTCTCCCTGAATAACCAGGCAACTTCATCTCAGTGTCTCCCTTTGTTTTCCTGAGGAAAGCTCTCCAAAGGGTTTCTCTGTAATAGTTAGAGGGGAAATTCAGTGTCATTTTTTGTTTTCCTTCAGACACTGCATTTGGCTATCAGAGTGCTCACAGTTAGCAAACCAGAACTCTTCAATGTCTCAGTCGACCCACTTGGGAAATCAATAAAAGATAAGACTTCTCATGTTTCAGTGCTATTGAGGGTTGGTAAATGCTTCTAAAAGTGCTTTGAAAACCTGGAAAGGTGCAATGTTTTTATAACGGCCTGAATGCTTTGTAGTTCTACAGAATATTTTATTCCAAAATCTTAGGCTTTTACAAGTAACCAACCTTAACTACGACAGTCCTATGAGACGTCTGTAAATAAACAATAGCGTTCAGGATACTGCTTAGCCCATCATATCTTAGTCCAAAATACTGACGTCAGATACTGTAATTTATCATTCATATGATCTCCTAGTCCTGCTGAAGTCTACAAAACCTTTCTGTTGGAAATATTATTGGCAAACCTACTCAGTAGATTAATGCTAATTAGCTTAGGGTGGGAAAGTTGTGTATTACCCAAAATTTGGCTCACAAAAAGGGAATGAATAAGCAAAGAGGCATGTCCTAGAGCCAGCAGGAGAGAAGTCGACAACTGAGGTTCAACTATAGAAAAAAAAAAAATTATATATATGTCACAAGAAAAACCCTTAGGCCAGTGTTCTCTCAGTCCAAGAGGCATTTAAGGTTAGGACCTTACACTTTCCAGTTATTCCACTCTCCAGCCATCACCACCTTGTTAAGGATACTGACTACATCACACATGTGAGAGGAAGTTTGGCACCACAAGTTTTCCAGGTGAAAAAGTGTGTCATCAGTGAAGAAGAATTACAAGTCATTAAACTGGAGTGCATGCTGTGCATGTCTCTTCAATTCAATATAGCGAATTAAGAAGTCAAATGCCTGTGGCATTAAATATGAATGATGAATGCGAGAAATAAAATAAGTAGAAGAGAAATCTATGTGTTTCATTACATGAGGTAGCTGTGCCACTGGCACCTTTTGCTTTTGTATTAAAAAAAAAAAATGGTCTAAGATTAGAAAGCAAAGAAAACTCGTTTTTTAAGGAAATTCCTGTACCCTTGTGATGAGACTAAGAAATAAAACATTTTCCAATCTGGATTCCATCCTAATAATCTGAAAAGATCACAGTGTCTGATACTTTATGAACCAGGAATTGAGACAAATAGTGCACACATCTTTCTTCACAACGGGCTCCTGAAAGAACAGCCAATATTTAAGGAAAGAACACAAACTACAGAAAAAAAGCAATGTCATAAGTGACACTTTATCCCATTTTAAGGCATGTGTCTGACTCCTTCTTAGAATACGAAGGATAAACAACGTGAGCCACAAAGGCTTCTGTGTGTATCAGAAAGCACACGGCATGGGAAACCACTTTTCCCGCGCTCCGACGGAAATGGTTTCTTTCATCTCCGATCAAGTTTCAGAGGTATTTTTATTTATTTACACATGAAGGACTGTGAACCAAATTCACCTCATCATTTCGTACAATAAATTTAAATATACATCTACTCAGCAGCCTCACCGAGACACGTAGAGGTTGGAGTTGTGTCCCCCAGATAGTCAGATGTCATCTGCACCCAAGACATCCCTCTGATGAACATCTAATATTAAGAAAATCTCTATTATAAACACCTAAAATTCTATTAACCCTCTGAATGTGGTAGAACAAGTGACTGTGTCCTGAAAAACTGAAAATTGAGAACAGCCAGGTAACATCTAGAGATACTAAGAAAGAAAAAAATTCAATAAGCTAGTTGAATATTTTTCAAGATTATGAAGATGAGGGAGAAGAAATTGTATGAACTAATCACCAATTTCACTAGAGACTGAGGTAAAAAGTGAAGGAGTGCTTGGGAATAGAATATATTAGACTATATTGGTGATTATTTTTTTGCCTGTTTGGTGTTTACGAGGTTCCAAGACAATGTGATACCCAGGCAGTTGAATATCAATAAATTCTGATCCATTTTATATTACTTAATAATATTTCTGGATAGATAATGAAAACAGGAACTGCTTGAAGAGCTGCAAAATTTTCTGTTCCAAATGAGCCAGTTCAGAAACTCTCACTGAAACATAATATGCCGTTATTGATAAAATTAAACTCTGTTAATTTTTTAGAACAAAAGCATGAATTATATATATATATGCATAAACTTATACATGTAAATAACATATACGATGCATTTTAGTACACGGTGCGTTTTCTGTCCCATAAAGTGTCATCTACATTTTCCTCAAGTTATTTTTAGGCACAAAATACGAGATGTTTTCTTCATATAATTTCCTTCTCACTACATTGTTGTGTGATAAATCGTGATGAGGGTGGCATGGATCACATCCCAATTACCAGAATCACTGTGGAGGAAAAATCAACAATTTGAACCAGACACTCACCAATTCCAGGGCATCTGATATGAGGGCTCTTTTGAATCACTTAATACAGTCTGGCTTTCTGCAGGCACCTAGAAAGTGGAGAATATTGCAATTAATCCCCCAAACCTCAGGCATTGCACCCTTTTACAGGCACTATGTGTCCTTTCACGAATTCAACATGTTTTTTGACATTTAACACGTGCTTTGTTGTGGGAACTAGATCACTGGAAGTTTTCACAGGTTTTTTTTTTTTCTCGAAACTGCCATTGTGGAAAAATCACAACTCCACCGGCACCATCCACCACGTCTCTAATATGGTTGATGGAATAATTCAGGTGGCACAGGGATCCTTGAGAATTTCAATCTGAATTAATTTTTTTAAATAAGATTTCTTTCCCCTAGTGCCAAAACTAAAAATGATGTTAAGTGCAAAAATCTCTGTAGTAAATCAGTGATAAAAGAATAAAACAGTTAAACGAATATATTTTTCATGCTTGAGGGCTATGTGTTTAACAGTTTTCTAACTGTTCATTCATTTATATAAAAATACTTTGGTTATTATCTACTTGAGTTGAAATTAGATATTTAATTGACTGGAGGGAATGAAATTCGCTCACTTTTAAATAAAGCAATGATTTAAAAATATTCCTGTAAAGTGATTTGTAAGACCACACCAGCACTAGTTCTTGGCACACGTCCTTGTCTGTGTATATATTTTAAAAGCATGGTTGTTTTTACAAATGTAGTACTGTGAGAGCTAACTTCTTCAGAAACATGTTTATCTTAATTAGGAAAGTCAGCAGACTTCTAATGGGAAGAAATGCGTATTTTTCTCTGTGGTATCTAAAGCATCAAAGGCCTCCTTCTCATGCCAAACCAATCTTCCTTCCTGCCTGCTTTTCAAACCCAGGTGATTGCAGACAGCTGAGCAGACATTTTCCCAAAAGCTTCTATTGACCTGGCTCCAGTCCTTTCCCGTGCTCTGTCTCCTTTTCTATCCGCATGTCACTTCTCTTTCTCTTTCTGTGTATTTGTTGTATTTTTGCCTGAGGAAACCTAGGGATATTCATGGCACTGAGGCAAATAATGTGGAATTAAAAACTAAATTCTTCAGGCCTTATCCTAGCAACAGGACCATCACCATCTGTTCAGAGGACAGGACTGCCATTATCCGCTGCATTCTTTGTACGTACTCCATCACCTGTGAGGGGAAAAACATTGCCCCTTATCCTGGGGTCTTTGTTTAAAAACAAAGTCGTCTGCTTCTCTCTGGTACCAATACATTTCATAAATGTGATATACAGTACATTTGAAGGGATTAGGTGGCAATAAAAGCCTTGAAAGCTTAAAAAGAAAAAACTAAAGGGAGGACATCTGCATGATAAACAACAAAAGCAAATATTGTTCAATTTAAATAAACAGTTGAGATTAATTAGCAAAAGTTTATACGAATTCTTATATCTACTACCAATATCAGTGATGCAAGCACTACACCTTTGAGTTTGGGAGAATTTTACAGCAGCAGGGGAATTGTTGTTGGGGATTTGGTTTTTTTCAAATTTAAATAACTGATTTAAAATCTGTGTTCCTCAATGTGCTGCAAAGGCCATTTGGGCTGTTTACAAACACGTCTGCAGCTGAAGTCCCAAAATACAGGAACAGAAGCTGAAGGGCTGCACACCTTTTACCTCAGGAAAACATTAAGTTGCTCAAAGAGCTAAAATACCCCACAATTTAATTTGAAGTCCTCATCTTTTACTCTCTAAGAAGAGTACTCCTTATTCATCATTCATTTCTGCTTTGAACGTTTGAACATGGGTAAAAGTGCATGAAGGAGGAAGAGATAAAAATCAGGGAATTAAAAGAAAAAAAATTCCTGGAAATCAGAGCAGCAGCCTTGACCTCATATTATGTTTTCAGTTTAAAATCATAATTTATAAAAGCTGGTTGACTGGCTGTCTCTGTTGTTTTTATGCCACTTATAAACAAAGCTGCAGTCATATTTATTTCTCAGGGCTTACAGACACATTTGTGGTGTGCAGCTTGGCAACAGAAACTGGTAAAATCTGCCTGCTCCTACCAAATCTCCAAAGTGCTCATCCCATAACAGCCACAAGTCTGAAGGTCCAGGATGCTGAATTCCCTCCTCCCTGGGGAACAGCAGGGCAGAGTGGAGACACCTGCTCCCACCACCCTCCTCTTCTTCTCCCCAAGGGGTGCAAGTAGGAATGGAAATTTGTAGCTTTAGAATTGCAAGTGATCATCCTCTTCTTCCTGTACCATTCCCCAGCCTTTTCCCTTGTTCCAGTTTCTTTGCTCCTGCTTTGCTGCGGGCTGGGGGGCTGACAGGTAGAAGTTACCACCCTATTTGACGGATCACAGGCTGAGGGTTGTCCTAGGCACGCATTCAGCATCACTTGAACACAGAGGCTGGACACATCACATGTTCCTTTTCAAGTAAAAGACTGAGTCAGTTCAGTTTTCACAAATATTTACAAGGATTGGAAAAATATTAAAGGGAATGAAGAAGAAATAACCTATCATTAAAAAAACCCTAAATTTTGCCCTAAACTATTAATTTGTTACATTAATGACTTTCAGGCCTTGGTATCAAATGAGGGCTAATGGTTTGCCTCAGCCAAGCAGATCCCCAAATTTAGGTGAGCAAAGTGGTCCAAAGCAGAAATACAGACATTTTTCATCTGAAGGTTTTGAGGTTTTGTGCTATGGAATTAATCATCAGCTCTTCTGTAAGCTTACATGTGAGAGGGGAATCTCCCTTGGAAGCCACAAGGATGCCAGAGCTCCCTCAGCTCTGGATAGAGGCTGGTGCTTTAATTCAGCTTGCTCTGCATCTAGGTGGCCTCAGATAGGACACCACTTTGGCCAAATATGAATATAATTGTGCTTTTGAAATTGCCTCTCAATGGAAAAATCTGTCTCAAATGACACTACTTCAGTTTTGTCAACACCAACATAAAGATTTATTTTAAAAGCCTTTGAAGCATTGTTTGGATTTTGGCTTTCTTACCATACTACTAAACTTCTCATCTTTGCATTCCTCCAATATTTCATGGAAGTCGTAAACTGTTGTACATATTTACAGAACAGAACCGATGTTGGCCTCCCTGTAGAGAATACAAATACCTGCATTAGTATTCACACAGTCCTACCATCATTACAAACCAGCCTTTAACAGAAAAGCGTTGTGTTTCATACGGAAAATTGGGAGGATGGTGGAGGGAGGGGGGACAGACTAGAACATAAATGTACTGAAAGCAAAACTCATGTTTCAGTCACAAACTTAAATTTCTAGTAGTGCTCAAGTGAGATATAGAGACAACTAACGAGGCCCTCCATACTTTTCTAGTTTCAAGGAAGAAGTTGTTAGTAATTTAGGACAGATAAAGAAATCCACTAATTAAAATATTCTGAGATGAATGGTAGCCTCCAATTATTTTCCTGATTTGACACAATCTAGTAACAGCATAACATAACAACGTTTTACACAATATCGTGGGATTTTGTGAAAACCAAGTACAAACTGAGTCGGAATTTTGAGGACAACAACAATAGAGCACTCACAGGCCAGCCCACGGCTGGATTGATCTCTCTCAGTTTAAAACAAATACAGAAATGAACAGAAGAAAGCATGATGCTGAAGAATAAGCGACTTTTTGTAAGAATAAAAGTTGTAAAGGAGAACGTTAACAGGTCATAAAGGTTACAGTGGATTATAAAATCATTGAATAGGTTGAATTAAAGTTCATCTCACTCCACTCCTTGCCATGGGCAGGGACACCTTCCACTATCCCAGAGTGCTCCAAGCCCTGTTCAACCTGGCCTTGAACTCTTCCAGGCATCCAGAGGCAGCCACAGCTTCCCTGGGCAACCTGTGCCAGGGCCTCAGCACACCTTTTCTCTGTAGTTTATGTGCAATTTTAGTGACTCTACTCTTTTATAAGCAATTGACGTGTGCCTCATCTCCAATCGCCTAGTATCCACAAATACAATAAAGCTCAGATCTCAAGTTTTCCCACTCCAAAATCCATCGCAGGTCAGCAAAACGTTTGCCATCCAACTTGATATCCGAACACAAATAGCTGTATAAGCCTCCTCTCATCTCGAGTGTAATTTAATGCAGCACACCCAGGGTTGTTGATGAGTGAACAGAAGTGCCTGCAGGGGTAAGAGCTGGGCTGTTCTAGTAGCAAGGGCTGGTGTGACAGGGGTGCTACCCACATGGAGATCTCTCAGTGCAAAACACACTTGGGTTTGGCCGCTTGAAACAGGCTGTCTCAGTTTTACCATTAGTAACACAGATATTAAACATTCATCTCCATCCCGATGTATTGCCAGGAATTTCTGCTTTAGAGGAACATTTTGAAAGCTGTAGAAGAATAAAGATGATGACTGTGACTATCAAGCCAAAGCTTAGCTGCTGGTGTAGTGTGTAAGCATAATGATAATGGGGAATGGTAAAGACATTTTAAAAGCTGCTCACTGACAGCTCCAGGTTTGATTCACATCTCCAAGCTGCCCAGCCAATTGCTAAGAGAGGAGGTGGGAAAAATAAATAAAAAGCTGTTCTTGTCACATAGAGTTTCTTCAGACAGACCTGATAGCCCTGTGGATGAATACAGCTCATAACCAGCAGCATAAAAAGGGACAAACAAAGGTAAAACACCATTAATTATCAAGCTTGTCTCATTGTGAAGGCCACAAACACAAGAGCAGCTGATGGGGGTGGAGTCTTAGATGACACGCTGGGGTGGGAGCCATGGGCACTGGTGGGAGTGGCGCCAGGGCACGGCTGGCAGCAGGAAGGTGGGAACCCAGCGAGGCAGGGCTCGCCGCTGGAGCGGCGTTATCCAGCCACGGCCCGGCAGAAACGGCTTCTGTTGCTACTGCTAATGATGAATACCATATGCTTGGCTCTTGCTGTT
This sequence comes from Rhagologus leucostigma, assembly GCA_013397725.1. Taxonomy (NCBI): domain Eukaryota; kingdom Metazoa; phylum Chordata; class Aves; order Passeriformes; genus Rhagologus; species Rhagologus leucostigma. The sequence goes on along the minus strand of VZTD01001174.1, from coordinate 4,164,839 downwards.
ATAAAATAAGTTACGTTACTACTGCCTGAGAGTGAATCAACTCTTTTCTTTCATTAAAAATAGACATTTGTGCCCATTCATATTTCCTCGGCACTAGGGCATGGGCAAAAATGTTTTTAAAAAAATCAAAATATCCTCCAACTATGCCTTTTTTGCTGCCTCTCACCATATCATCACCTTGTTCCGTTTCAGATATAGCATCCCTTTTCCAAGATGATAATCCTGAAACAGAGAAGAGAAAGAATTGATGTAATCATTCATAAAATTTTTTTTTCTTCTGTTACTTTGAACCAGTTTAATTCACTGTAGCTAAAACATAATATGTGATTGGCAGCCTTGATTTGGGAAATCCTTCTTTAGACACAGGAAAAAGAGATGTTTGCTGTAGACATCTAATTTTTTTCAGCCTCCCACTATCTGAGTATCAGCTCTTTTATTAAAGTCGTTTTGGCCACCAGTTATTAATTTACCAGTGAAAAGGAACCTCTTGGATCCACTTGCTTCCATTTATAACTTCATATACAACTTATTTTGCGATTTCACTAAAGGCCATCAAATCACAGGACACACAGTTAATTCAATTAACGTGGAACCTTCCAGCTTATCCACTCAAATACCGTGGCAACATGTCAAAGTTCCATCATTTAACACTGTTGCCTTCAGAACGCCTGCATACTCTGTGCTGTTGTGAAATGGAAAAAGACTTTATTGTTATTTTTGTTTTCAAATAGACATCCCCCTCCATTTTATAGGTACATTAACAGATATATATGTATATGGTAACAGGCCCTAGCTGCTATGTGGATGCTCAAACACAAAAGCAGAGATGATTTAAGATTTTGACACATCTTTTCCTACTTTTGGGGTTTCCCTAAGATCAGTTTTTACCAGTCAAATGAAGCAAAGCTCCTGAGGAGCAGCACAGTGTCAGCACAGGTAGAAGGAGACTGACACAACTGAATGCCACAAAAGACCCCTTCTTCGTGCTTCTGACAAAACAAACCTGCGTATTCCTTCAAAGTCTGCTATAAAGAGAGAACTGGGAAGATAAAAAAAAAATAAATAAAAGACCAGCAACAAGCCTTTAAAATACAGACAACCCATTGCAGCACCTCTCCCTGTTTATTTTACGCCAAAACGATTTCCTATCCACCTGTTCTTAAAAAACCGATGTGAGCTAAAAGTATCCAGTAATTGTGAGTTGGAATCACAGGGAAAACTAACACTTTGGCACACAGCCTGTAGGAAAAATGAGCACAATGTATTACTTCCGTCATACGTGTAGGAACTACAGGGGATCGTTTTCCTACACTTCAATAGGCCACTGTTAATGATCAGCAGTTGATTGGCCAAATTAACCCCAGGTCTACCTCCAAAATGATTATGGTTGCATATTATAATTAACGATGACACTAAGGATATTAGGCTCAGAAGGGGTTTTGTTTGTTTGAATGAATGATGGATCATTCCATTCAAGGGTAGATGTTTGTGGCATGCTTTGGGCTTGTGCATCTCCATGAAACTCTGGAGACAATCTCATGGCTGATGGTAATTCTGGAGAAGTGGGAAAGGAGGGGGGATGTCCCTTTTGGATTTTAATCTTATTTCTTCCCTTATGGAATGAAATTATCGCAACACTTCTTGGTTGAACTCTAGTCTATCATTTTAATTAAATGTACCTAAGCAGTCACTGCAAAGTCTAGATCAGAGTAATAGGTTGGCAAACTGAATATTGGCATCTAAAGACAGCAAGGACTGCCTGCAGCAGGTATTTAAGGCCTGTATATGTGCCTTAGTAAAAGATAGAGGTTTTAACGTATGTATAATGAACCAGGAAAAAAGAGAGGTCTAAATTCCCAGACCAAATCCAAGCCCTGATCCCAAAGTTTGGGAGTCTGAGTGACCACTGATCTAAATCTTGCCTGTCAACAGCCACCATCTCTCAAATAAACCAGCACCTGAAGTCACATCCCTTGAATTCAATAACTCTTGAAATTTGGCTCTGGTTTTAAAGCTTGGCTTCAATCACTTTGTTATTATACTCCCACTCCCCTCTCCCTGGAAAAAAAAGGGACATCTCTATGAGCAGTTTGAAAATTTGAGGTTCTGAAGCTGAATTAGTGAACAGCCCCAAACACAGGGCTGGCTTTGTACTCCGTCACAGAGGTGACACACACTGCTGGAAGGGGTTGCTGCAGAAGGCTCCAAAACCCTGAAATACAACATGATTTACCTTTCAACCACTTTTCCATTTATGTTTCAAACCTTCAAAGCAAAAAAACCCTCAGAGACAGGGCTATGGACTCATTCCTGGACAGGCCATTCAAAACAAGGTTTGGGCTTTTTCAAAATAAGCCTCTCCCTCTTGATGCAAAAGCAGAGACAAGCGAACAAGAGACATGGCCCCTGAGGTAGTCTTTGCAATTCTCAACGTGGTCTTCCTTGAATATTTGCCACCACAGCACCAAAACTCTTAAACTAATACACTTCTTTAGAGCGTGCAACATATTTGTTGATGGGTTGTAAAAATTATACACAGGGTGTGCTACTGCATGTACAAAGCACAACCTTCAGCACCGGATTTATCAAGAGATTTATGCATGGTTGGGAGAGAAAACCAACCTTTTCTTATTTTTTTTACAATTTTCCCCTCAACAGTTAGTTGATTTCCCTGTGTAACTTTAGAAGAATTCCTTCTAATACCATGTAAGAGCAGCCTAAAAGTCCTTTCTCTGGGTCTGTCAGATACAAGTTTGAAGCCTCAGATCAGCAGTTCAAAACTGATGTTTGTCACAGATAAATTTTGGCCCAGGAAAGAATTACCCTTTACCTATTACTGGAAAGCTGGTAATAATAACAATAATCTCTCTACCCATTATTCCATTCCAACTGCATGTTACATACGGAAAAAAAAATATTCAAGTGAAAAAAGATGATGTTGGACTGCAGTAAAAGCTTCATTTTGTTTCTTTTCATATTTACTTTTACACTTTGGTATTCATATAGCAGTTAATATCGACAATTAAAATAAACTGGATGTTTAAATATAAATTCTGAGTTACTTTGCCTTAATTTTTTCATTCTTCTAAGTGCATTGCTTTTCATAAATATATAGGTACATACGTGTGGGTACTTGTGTCCTCTTATGTAGCCTAGAAATAAACATCATAATTACTTTACCTCACCAATTTTTCCACTACTAAGATCTATCTAGCTATAGTTTTAAATACAGCAGCTACTTGACAGAGTATATTGATGGGCTTTAATCGCTGCTGAACATTTCCTGTCTGTTTGTAGGCACTCAGAGAAACCCAAGGGGCATCATTTACAAGAGTCCGAACTGAAGAGATTTGACAGGATGTCACAGGGAATAATCCAAGAATTATGAGGGTAAAAACAGATATTGAATAGCACAAACCAGTGCAGCCCTGGCAGTTCAGCAATGCCTGTAAAGAAGAATCACAGTGGTGGATCTCTTACCAGCATGGCATGGTTAGAACAAATTACTTAGGAAATCTTTGTGGAAAGCTTGAATAGTACTGAACTCCAACTGAAGTGTACAGACAAGTCTGGGAGAAGGAAAGAAAAACCCCCCTTACGTCCCAGTGTTTCCCCGTTTCTCAAAAGATGATGTAATCAAACTTTGAGAGTTTTTAAAACCACATACACACAAAAAAAGGTAGAAAGGCATTTCCATTTTCTTGTTAGAAACTATTTATAAAAAAAATAATTCAACTTTCTTCAGAGTTTTTTGGCTCACACAGGAATAGAAATCATGCTTAAAGTTGGAAAAGATCCTATTTGCTACTCCAAGCCCAGGAATTGAAGGTGAGCTGTTTGCATCAAGGCAATTCTGCATTGCTTTACCTGGGCACTTCCTTCCCCAGAGATTCGGAAGCAAAGAAGGGCCCACATGACACAGACAGGCCACTTCTGTCCTGCCTGACCCCAGAGCACGTTGTTTTACACATGTAGCAGCAGCAGAGGTGGTGATTTGGCAGGCGGGAACTCACAGTAGGACCAAGTATCTGCGGGAAAGAATCCAAGTCAGAGAGGTGACAAGGGAGCTTAGGAGCTGGGGGTGATGGGGAGAAAGAAAACAGGAAAGAAAAAGCAGTTGACAAGAGGAATGCTGACTGTGGAAAAGAGTCAGAGGAAGAAAAAGGGGAGAGAAAACCCAACATGAATTATATTGATCAGGGGATATGAACACCACTAGAAAATAACATGAGCTGGGGACATTATTATTCCCTGTGGTCCCAAGAGCTTCACCTTCCCATTTACAGAAACCTGCATTCCTTGACTGCAGACTGACAAGGAGCAGGTGAAAGGGAAAAGGTGTTGAAGGACTGGGAGGAGAAAAAGTGGCTGCAGAGATGCATTAGAGAAACTGGCTTTTGACAGGGCGCTACGTGTAATTCAGCACAGAAATACCCTTGACAACGTCTGGAGTGAACCCCCCAAAAAAGTCCTCCTTGTGCGCTTACAGCTCGATTCTCAGCTCAGCAAGTTGCTAAGCCAGGGCCTTGGAGAAGGGAAGTTGATTCCTCTGGTAATGAAAAATGCCTGTGAGGAAGGAAAAGACACACGTGCATTGTGAAGAAAAAAGACCACAGCCCCTGGATTTATTATATACATAATAATTAATAATGACCCAATTTTTCCAATTCCAGATTTCAAAATTCCTTACTCACTTTAATTAAGTTCACTCTAAAAATAGGATGCTGTAGAACAAAGAACTTTTTTACTACTTTAAAAATGCAAGCTTACTCACTAGTTAGGATTTTCCCAGCTCTCCTTGCTTTGGTACAAAGAGCTATTATGACACGATATAAACGTGCTATCAATGGGAGACATTTTTAGATAAAACTTGATAATGTAACATTTACTGATTCCATCTGTCAAGACAGATAAAGAGAATGAGACTTCATAGCAAAACACTCAGGGAACATAAAGGCAGCAACAAAAACAAGTGCATTCAGTGCAGACCCCACTCATGGGCCTACAATCTGAGTTAAATGCTTTTCCCATAGACACAGGGCCTACTTCCTACACCAGTATGGCTCTAGGATCTCCACTTTCGGCAATACAATTGCATTTACCTGACAGCATTCAGAGCTTATTTACATTACGCATTTTTAAACCTCCTAATTCTGTCCTCTGCACACAATTTTAATGATGAAGAGCAATATAGGGCTATAGAGTCTCCTAAACACACGGCCAGTCTGATGAGATCTCCTTCTCTAAGGCCCATCAGCAGCACTGGCCTCAAACGCAGCTCAGAAGCCTCACATTCCCCTTCTGAGCGACAAACCTGATTTAAATTCAGAGCAAAGAGCAGCATCCCCAGTCAAGAAGAGCAATTGCTCTTTAAACAACTTTTGCAAATGCTTCCTGTGCCAACGAGGGAGCGCAGAGTTTGCTTAGGTGAAATAAAGCAGACGGACAGACCTCCCCATACCCTGCTTTGGTTCCAAGATTTCAATAATGAACAGGGGTGTGCAAAGAAATGAAAGCAGTGGAAGTGCCAGAGGTATCCCTTGGAGATGTGAGTATCCTGTTGTCATGTTAAAGAGCTCTTGAATGATAAAGAAGCGGAACCCAATTACAACCGGTTTCATGCTAATCTGAACCCACGACTAACTGTAGGCTTTGGATGGTGTCGTGGTGTCCACAGTAGTTAATTCACCTCTTCCTTCCCAAAACACGCCAGGAAATTAATTTCCATTGCTGGAATTAACTTGGCACTAGAAGATGTGTAAACATTGTTTGGAGTTACCTGGCAATGATTTTGAGGTCTTATCTTGGACGCAGAGGAGCAGCGTCTGCCACCTCATGGAGGCTCAGAAACACCACTGCCATGGAAATATACACTGGCCCATGCCTGCCACTGGAGGATGGAGTTTATCCCAACCTTTCTTTGGGAACGATGGGCACCACCAGACAAGGAGAAGACCGCAATGGGCCAACCTGGGGCATTTAAATGGATGAGCTCCAAATCTTGGTGTTAACACCATATGTTCTTTATGGCTACGCAAAGGAAGAAACAATTTAAAAACAAATTAGACAAATTAATTAAAGAACAAATGAAAAGTGAATAAGCTCTTTTTAGGCCATTATAAATTAACATGAACACCTCACTAACTTTGTGAAAAGATGGTGATAAGAACGAACTTAGAGGTGTTAAGAAATGGTCGAGGTACAAGTGTAAAGTGAAGTCTGCTCTGTAAACTAAGTTAAAGTCAGATTTTAAGTGATTTTGGATTAATTTTCATTTGTTTGGGCAGTGAAGGATTCCTAAAACCATTTTCACTGGAGCTTGAATTCTAGTTAATGAGAAGAATTTTACATGCAAACAATCTTAGACTGTTCAGAAATATTCTCATTAATTATCTTTTTTTTTTTTTGCTGATATGCCCAACATTTTATAACTGTGTACAGAAAGATTACCAAGATTTTAATTCTGTCAGCCTTGTGAACTCATCCTGCCAGATAAATATCAGCAAACCAGGAAAAGTGTGACGTAGGATTTTGGCTATGCGGGGAGATGCAAAAATGTTTAGTACAAATCTTTCTTATTTTGAAAGCTTTCTGAAAATAATAATCGTCCTCAATTCTGTTGGAAATCGAATTTTTTTTAGCTTTAAGTGCAAAACTAACATGATACAAGAATGTCACTATGTACCTAGGGGTAATTCACGAAATTTGCACGGATAAAAAATTAAATAATTTTTATCTATCTGGTTACCTCTACTTTCAACCAATCCTTCTGTTTTCTCTGTCAGCCTCTGAAGGTTGATGTTTATTTGTGAGCTTTTAAGAGACATTAAAAATCAAAGGACTGCATCACATCTGTGAGGCACAAAAAAACTTTGCCTCCCCAAACCTGCAGCTGGTGACACTGGACCACTGAAATGGTCACACAACAAGGTTTTGGACCTGGGATAGCATCTGGAATGCATTTGCTTTACCTCTTCACTACATTTTTTCTGAAAAAACCCCACTTTTTAACAAAAGCTAAAGCTTTTGTGATAGGTAGGGATGTGGCAGAGATAAAAAAAGTCAGATGTGATGCAGGAGGTTGTAAGTAAAAAAGGGTCTAATCCATCACCTCAAATTAAAAAAATATCTCCCTGCACTAGCCAAACTTAATTTTCTGAATTGCAGCTTTTTTGCTAGGTAGAGAGGAAAAAAAAAGAAAAGCAACCCTTGAGAAATGGAATTTTGCCCATAGACTGATGACTACAGATCACATTTCTAGTGGGCTTATAACCTGCTCCAGTGAAAACATAATTTTTAATTTGCTTTTAGGGTTATTTATTTTTTTTTATTATTACACTAAGGGTTTATAATTTAACGTCAAACATAATTTTGCACGAATTACGAGGCTGCACTATGATGCTGAAGATAAGATGTATGTGACTAGTTGGCACGGCCTCAAACTCGGTTTCTGAGAAAATGGATCACTAATTGGCAGGCTGCCATCCCATACACTGCTCAGTGCAACTTTACTCAAAACAAGCTATCTTTTGCAGGGAGTTATGCACATCATCCTCCCAGGCACTGCAAAGAAAAGTAGACATCTCTTAACAACTTTGTATTTATCATTTTACACTACACAGGCAACATTTGATGTTGGAATCATGTGATAATATTAAATTCATGCTATTCTTAAAAAAAATACTCCTAAATGTTTATGCCTTTTAAAAAAAATAAGACTTTTCATGTAGCAATTAAAATCCTAAATTATTGGTCATATCACTTCATAAAAATCACACCAATTTTGATTAATTGTAGTTCAGCCATTTAAGAGCTGAAAAAACATGACATTTTACTATGATGTCATTTTCCCATTCATTCCAGTGGTAAAAGTCCACCACCACAGCTACAGAAAGAATAATATAAAAATTAAAGCATGGAAATGATCAGAGGAAATAATTTTGACAATGAAGTAATTTCCTAGATTGGTTTTTAAGTATGACTTCTTTGTCAGCTTTAAATAAAAAATAAAAGATGCCATGATTTTATTGAACTTGCATGGGGAATGAGTAATGTGCATACGTAAGAAGTGGTGTCACTTCACTTGAAAATCAAACCGTATGCTCGAGCCCAGCTAGAAGAGAACACCCCAAGAGTAAACCCAAATCAAACATCTACATGGGAATCCTGAGCCAAAGTGTGGTCCCTTCAGAACCAAGGATTCCTGAACATAAAACCCAAAAAAAGAGTAAGATGTTGAGGCAATTCCATGACAAATTGACAATACGGCCTTTATCCAAATTTTCATTCACAACTGTTACCAGTACCTTCCACTTCCTATCTGAAATGCCTGTAAATTTTGAAGATTTTTCTTCTAAATCAGTAATTTCAAAGTTTTTGCTATTGGTTTGGGTTTTTTTAATATTGTTTTTGAGTGCAGTTGAATGTGAGGCCCTTGCATATGTTTGTATTTTCATAGGTGCCAAACTGATGCTAGGAACCAATCCAACTACTTTTGAAATCAATTGGAATTTTCCTCTTGACTAGAATTCAAGCATCTGTTATTAGCAATTTCAGAGACAGAAAAAAAAATCAAAAATAATCCAAAATGTGGTGTCAGGACAGCAAAATTTTCTCTATTGCCTTAGTTTCTCTAGAAATTGTGTCACTTGCAAACTTCTTTATTTCCCAGAAGGATACCAAAGATGAGAAAAAGCAGCAGCCACAATATCCTTGTGATAAACTTCTACCCAAAAAGTGACAGCGTTCCCCACCAGTGCCTTGCTGGAACAACAAAATATGAAGCTCAGATACAGATGCAAAGCCCTCACACAATCCTGAACTTGCAGTAGGGTCCAAGAGCAGAACTATGGAATGAATTTCCTTTTACAGCAGTTTACATCATCCCAAAACGCCTTTGGACTGGAAACAAAACAGCATTTCTGGAAGGGACCTTAAATCTTATCTCATTCCAACCTCCCTCTCATGAGCAGGGACACTTTCCACCAGACCAGGTTGCTCAGAATTCCATCCAACCAGGCCTTTTTCCAAGATTCCAAGGCCTCAGTTCCCCCACACAGAGAGTATAAGGGCCCTCAATTAACCCACACCCAGAACAAGATCTATCCTTTCAGACTCAGAGTGTTTTTTCATTACCAACCTCCAAGTTAAGAAAAACTTCAATTTAAACCCAACACCTCCAACACACCCAGCCACCAACTAAATCTACTTTAACATGCCTGAAAAAGAGGAGGTCCCCACTGCAAACAGCACAGCTCAGAAATGTTGCAACTGCCAGGAAATGAAATTTCGTGGGAAAAAAAAGACAGAAAAAAAAGAAAAAAGAATGAGAAAGAAAATCAGAAGGCAATCATTCTGCCTGGGCAGAACCGCAGGGAGTGAATCATCACTACCAAACTGGTTTTACTTTAAAACCATGCAACAGTTTGTGTATTTAGGACAACATTCATTTAGCAAACAGACATCAACAAAATTTGCTCAAGTAAAGTGTGCATATGTTTGGGGTGAGGAGGTGACCTCTGGAGAAGAAGAGCCAGGTTCCCTGCAGTGCTGAGTGAGGACTCCCTTTGGTCCTGAGTCTCCCAAGGCTGCTTCTCTCACAGGACTGACCCAAAGAAGGATGGATTTACAACCTCAAGCATCTCACTGCAATTTACTAACTGGGACATGCAGTTGTAGCAGCAGATAAACTTCAATTTATCTAACTTAAACCACCTTCCACTATTTTTTTTATCCCTAATGTTTTTCAATATGGAGACAATTTCTTGTGCATAAGGGGTACTTTTGCAGCTTTCATGAAGTTGCTGCACTTTTTGTTTATGTGGTAACCTGATGTGTAAGATATTTTATTTAAATCACTGAAATTTAATAATAAAATATGCCAGCCACCACAAGAGAAAGAAGCTGTTCCTACAGTGCAAGCCAAACATAAGAGGGGACAGCGCTGACCGTAGAAGACCCGGGAATAAAGGATCAGTAGAGTGGGCTCCCTATCACTTTAAAATTCATGGATGGTTTCTTTGCCAAAAGCCTCATTTCACATCACAAACCATAAAAAGCAATCAGAACCTAGCCAGGGTTTCATTTTCCTGCATGTACGTGGGATATTTGGTGAGATGACTTTCATGTCCAGTCTTGCACTACTGGGAGTCACCTGGATACAAAACGCTCTTTACCATCCAAGGGCTGTGGAAGTTCCTGGAAAATGAACTTTAGCTGAGTCTAAGAATTAACTACAGTCAGGCCATCACTTTGCTCAAGTTTCTCAATTTTCCTGGTAAGGGTCTAGAATCAGAAAGTGATTATTCCACAAAATGATTTCACGTAAACACATAAATGCGAAGTCAGGAGTTTCTCTTTTCATAATGATTGACTAGTACAAACCTTCCAGCTTTTCTTGAAATATCCAAGTTTTTCTTCTCTTTCCTAAATCGTGTGCATAATCATCGTTTCCTTTTACCAGATTGCTCTAATGAGTGTACAGGAAATAATATTTCAAAAGACTTCTACAGACTCGTAAGAGATCATTCCCACTCCTGAATGATTTGATGAAAATATTTTTCGGTTCTAGTTAAGAAATTGCTTTCTTATAATTTTATTTTGCCTTTTTATTCATACTTATACTCCACCATAGTGCACCATAAGAGCCTCACTTATCTCTCACTAAGCAGCTGGAAATCGTAGAATGGTTTGTATTAAAGAGACCTTAAAGACAACCTCATTCCAACCCCTTGCCATGGGCAGGGACACCTTTCACTAGACCAGGTTGCTTCCAAGCCCCAAACAACACCTGAATATCAGAAAAAAAAAAAAAAGAAGGATTTGGAAGCATCTCTTTTGCTAGCAAATGGGTGAGCTTTGTCAGTGACTGATTTTGCTGTGGTGAGAAATGACTGCTGTGTTACCTACAATATACTAATCCAGCAACAAAAAGTTTCTACTCGTCTCTGGAAACTCTTCTCATTGACTTGAGTTGACTTCATGTCCCTCCCACCTCAAAAATCCTGCTATAAAACTCTATTTCTCCCCATTCTCAGACACATTTTTCTTTGGTGACTCACCCAATCAGCCTCTGCCCAAGTTGATCCAGAAAATTTAAAATGACAACGAAATCATAAAATAATCTGATATCTTGCCAGAGTTTTTGCATTAATTCAGCACCCATAACAGTGACCAGACATGACCACAAGCCCACAGCCCAATATCCTCTTGCCTTATCCATGAACTCAGGGGCCAGAGTGGCTTTTCCCACTAAAACACACCTCCAGTCTTCAAGTTCTGAGCCCAAGCACTGCGCACCCTCCCATTTTCCTTTTCCCCCTCCTTTTCACACAAATAAACAGACACAACCCCAGCACACAGCCCAGTGCTGTTAGCACAATATCGCAGACCTCCAGGTCTTTTGGCAGTGCTAAAAGTCCTATGAAGGGCTGTTTAATCAGTACTGTAATATCAACACAAATAAAAAAGAAAAAAAACAAATGAAAAAAGCTATAAAATGCGTCATAATCTCCCACCTTTACGCATATCAAGAATATTTTATTTCAAAAGTAATTAACTAAAGCACTTGGGCTGTCTGCAGTGTTTCTTGGACTGTTTGTTTTCGAGGTTTTTTTTTTTTTTCCTTCAAGGAAATAGGGAATACGTGAGATCAGTTTTTACGTCCTTTAATTCACGCTGGTTTTTTCCCCTCTCTCCAGTCTGCCCAAAGATTTTTAGGTTTTCAGAC
>VZTD01001174.1:4028111-4148111 GCA_013397725.1 Rhagologus leucostigma | reverse complement strand
TGGAATTTTTGTTTGAAATTTAAGGATATGTCACTACCACCACCTAAGACTTTTTAGGGCACACACAAAGCACTGTCTTAAATCTTAGTCCTCACTAAAAACACTCTGTCAAACCAGGGGAAGTCTGAAGAAGCTGAGAGACCAGAATGAAATTAGAAACATAAGGTATTATAAACAAAGTAAATTTCCACGTACACACAGCTAACTCCACACATGGGGCATACAGCACTTCAACACAGTAAGAATTATTCAAGAGAGAGCTAAAGCAGTAGAGATTTGCTGCCTAAAGATGTCCAAAAGCCCTGGGAACAACTCCTATAAAAGTTTACCAGTGGCAACTCTTGTTGAGTTTATGCCTAGAAATGAAACTGATCTCCACTTCCTTCAAGAGGAGTGATATCATTTCTTGTCTGAAGACCTTTAACATCTTTGTAGAGATTAAATTAATCTTTGAGGATATTTACAATTTTAATATCACAACCACCTTGCTAGATAAACTAAAAGCAGATCATAAGTTTATATATTGTAAATATATGTAAATCTACATCTATAGGTGCGTGTACACTTATGTACCTAAACTGATTCCCAGCAAGCAGGTACCTTCTGCTGCTTTTCCCTTCAATTTGCCTCTGAAAATATCCAGCACCATTGAAGCTGGAGGTCATAAGGACTTGCAAGCAAAAGGCAAAACTCAAGTCTTTTGAGCTAATCACAAGACCTAAATCCTTTCTTGTACATATGGGATAAAAACACATCAAAGAGCACATGTCAAAGGAGATGACGTAAGTCATCTCCATTATTGGCATTTTATGGAACAGTGAAAGCAGCCCTGAGTAAACAAGAGGCTGGCAGAAACAAGTTAATTTAATAGAGGTGTCATTTTTGAAGATGAGCGCTTGTACTCGAGACAGACATATTAGGATACTTTTTCCAAGTGTGAGAAGTTCACCAATAATTACACAGTGTCCTCTGCAGATTCCACTGAATTTTAAAACTCTCCATTTTTCTCAAAAGCCACTTTCTTGCCAGCAGTTTTAATTTCTCTGGCTGCACCAAACACACAGACAGGCAATAATTTTTTTGGTGGAAAAACCAGTCTTCCAGTGCTGTAGTTCATGTTAGTAAGACATCACAGACCTTCACAACCCCAAAATTTTAGCATATCACCTGCAAGAACCACCTTCAACACTATCTCTTACTTGAGGAGGAAAATTTTAAGTATTTTCAGCAGGGCAGATTCCTGTATAAAATAAATACGTACATATGGCAGATGTAGAGAATACATATACACAAACATCACTGGGATAAACCCATGTGTTTACAGGGGAAGTGTCTCAGGTATCTCACCACTGAAATCAGGGTATGAACCAAGTGCTGCCCTTCAGGGTTTGCAAGGATTTCCCTCAACTGCTTTGAGCCTTATCTACCCTGCCCTATTTCACCGCAAACATTGATGCTGTAAGAGGAAGTTACTTCTCTTCTCCTCACTTTTTTTTTTCTTTTAAAGCCAGTCTGAAAATCAGATTTTTTCCTTTTTGCAGCAAACAGAAGCAGATCAAATATTTTAATTGCTCTTGGGTCGTTTGCGCTCATATAATTTCATACCCACATATCTTCAATATTTATAGCAGACACTGAAGAGATTTAACATATGTAGTGATTTTCACCAAGTAACTCCACACTGTCCCTGAATACAAAGATGTAATTTGTCACCGTTTATACAACCTACTAAAAATCCAGCTAGTAATTCACGTGAACAAGTTTCTCCTCAAAGATTTTAATTAAAACACAAATGCCTTGCACACTTCAAATTGTGATATCCTGTACATGTGTTTTAACTACAGCCTCAGTAGAGGGAGGAGTTTGTAAATAAGATTTATTCTCATATCTGAAGAACATCTAAGTAATTAGGTGAACACAGTAAAATGCATGTTTTTAAGAAACTCCAAAATGACAACTCTACTAAGAAGCATGTAAAATAGAAATAAAACATTTAAGAAGCAATAACAACCATTGAGATCAAAAATTAAGACAAGTTCAGGACTAAAACAAAATACAATTTACAGGACAGCAACTTCATATGTTTTACAGGAAAGTTCATGTTCTTTGGAGAATACCATAAGGAGTTTTTCAGAAAAGAATCCATAAAACAGGAAATTTACCGTAAAATTGAAACGATACCTGACAGGGGATCTAGGGCTGTTTTACAGAGACTGTGTGTGCTTGCTGGTTCAGTGAATTAAAAAAAAAAATTTAAAAGTTATGATTAGGACACATAAGGGATAGACAGGGCCTCAAAATAGGAGTTACTGAGGAAAAACGTGTAAGTAACCCATCCCCATCACTTTCAGAGCCTTTCATGTTAATGAGAAGCTAAAGTAGTCACTTTTGGATACTTGCATTTTTGTGTGGATATATTGACACTACAAACTGGCTACAGAAATCATCTACCAAAGGCCATGTTTTGCCCTCTGTTGCCTGCAAATAACTCCAGTGGAATTCAAGAGGAGTTACGTGCACACATAGCTGGCCCCAAAATCTATTCCTTAAGTTGCTGAAAATCTCCCTGGAATGAAACAAAAGCGATAATAAGAACAGCACACAATAAAATAACTGTGCTCTCTGGAGACCCCAAGACCACATCCTTTGTTTCTCTGAAACATTCCTTGGTAACTTTTCAGCTCTGTCTTCTTTTATTGCCCGAACTCTGCAGTATTCCTGTCCTCCTCATCATCCTCTTGTTTTTTATCACCTGTCTGCAATTTGTCAGTAACCTCTGTATCTTAAAAAGCAGACCCAAAGCTTTCTCCAGGCCCTCTTTGGGAAAGTGAAGATAGATGTGAAGAGGAGATGTGTTTGACAAACTGACTCTCAGCAACAATTCCTAGAAAATACGGATGACTTCTTTTTCCTCGCTGCTTCTATTTTCTGTTTTATCAAAAACTATGATTCATAATTTCTGGAAACTGGGGCCAAGTGGGGTGAAAGGGACTATAAATATCCTAAAAATATGTATACATGTCTTTGCCTTGTGACTGATATATGCTCAGCATGGCTCAAACTATGGGACTTCTTGGGAATGCCTCACATTTTCCCTGGACAGCCAGGAGGGTGTTAGCTAAGACCTGCCAGGAATATTTGCTTATTTGAAGTTGGACTAAAAGTGCAATTCTTAGCACAAATAAATAATGCTACTCTGCCTTACGCAAGTTATCTGCTGTGCCCTTGATTTTGCAAATTCTTGATTGTATTGAGTAATACTTGGTACATATTAATATTTCTACATACTAAAATCAGACAAAAATCTCCAAATAAATTTTTACTAGACATAAATAATTTACTCTTTCCTTTAAACACAGGTTAGGTGAAATTCATCTTAGGAAAAAAAAGGAATGGTAAGAACTAGTTATGTACTGGAATCAGTTTGTGTAATCTGGCTGTATTTGTGGCTTCTATTTTTCTGGGAAGGAGGTCTCAAATGGTGTCAGTGTATTTCTTCTGTTCTGTAGTCCTAAGGGAAAGTTGACCTTATTTTCATTTTCCCACTGTCTCAGCCTTTGGTTTGCTGCAGAATTCCAGGAAGAACTTCCTGCAGGAGAACAATATCTGGCACCCATCGAGCTGACTAAGTGAAGGAGCAGTATACTAAAGGGTAGGTCAGCTTCAAGTAAATAAGGTAAATCACTGTTATCCTGGATACAAGACCTCTGAGGCAGAGCTGCAACACCTTTCAGGAAGCTGGGAAGAGCGTGCCGAAGGCTGCTACTCTCCCAGAAACAGTAAATAGACAGAGGGTCGTTCTGTCATAAATCCAGTTGCACTTTAGTGCACATCTTTATTCTATTAAGAAGAAAGTATCAGAAATGTTTCTGCTGAACTTCAGGCTTGAGAGAGAGGGTTTGCTTGGCTTAATTTGCTTAAGGTTTTTTTAGAGTTTTCGTTAATATTTTTAGTAAATGTATGTACTTTTTGGTGCTATATGGGCGTGAGCAAAATAACATGAGCAATAAGATTGCCAAGAGCTGTTGGCAAGTCCCCTCAGAATTTAAGTACTAACACAGATGCACTTTCACAGAATCATAGAAAGACTTGGTTTGGAAGGGATTTTAAGCTCATCTCATTCCAATTCTCTGCCATGGGCAGGTACACCTTCTGCTAGACCAGGTTGCTCGGGGCTTGGTCAACAACACAAGTCTAGGTCAGGGCAGCAAGAGAAGTTCTGCGGTCTCTGACTTTCAGCAGTGAATCCACACTCAGAGCGGCTTTTTCTTGGTTTCTCATAAGCACTGGCTTAGAAAAGAGAAATATGATGGAGTTCAGTCTGGAAGATGTGTTTATTCTACCTAGTGTACGAATTAAAGGTGGAGCAATTTTCCCGCAGCGAGCTTGAAGCACGTTCCTTATTTACCTGCCCAGGTCTAGCCACAAAGAAAGTAAAGAACAAAACAAGAAATGTAGGAGAAAGTATGAGAGGAAATTAACAACCTTCTCTAAATTCTACCAGAGCAGTTCTGTGAACCCACAGCAGCAAAAGCACCGAGCACGGTGGTGGGCTCCATTCCCACAGGACTGGGTCAGGACACCAAACCTGGCTGTACCAACCGTGTCCCTTAACCCTCTCCTTCCCAACTTTGATCCAAACCTCTAACCTAGATCTAAGAAACATTTCCTGATGAAACAGATGACCAGTTCCTTTTCATCAAAGCCTTATGCCAGCAGTGGCTCAACACATCCGTAAAGGTATATCTTTATACATCCTTAGCTCCATAAATCCATGAGCTGCAGTCACAGGAAGGTGGGAAAGCACATCAGAAAGGCATCACTCTGCCCACTGGCCACACTTATGTAACCCTGCCAGGTAGCTCCACTGGCTTCATGGAAAATCATGGACAACACACATCACCTCTGTTTGGGGTGGCCATTTCCTATTCGCATTTCTGTTCTGGCAGCTAAACTGTGACCACAGGCACTGGATACACATGAGCCTACAGTATTCTCTGATCCTTTTGGCTCACTCCTTTATTAACTCAGTCCCTATCCAACCCAAGAGTGGGTTTTGCACAGCAGAACATTCCTAGTAAACACCCACATCCCATTCAAAACCACTTTCAGCGTTGATACTATTCTTGAAGTCTGTGGTTAATCTGGACTCTAATTTCAATGCTTTTGCAGCAGCTGAGAATCCATTGCCTTAAAGTGTAAAATCAGAAAGGATTAAGCGAAATTTAAAAAACAGAGCCTCTTCTTTGAGGCAAACAGGCATATGGTTTAAAATATTTCAGAATTCTAGCTGTACCTGTGAAACATAAGCCTAAGCAGATCACAAGCCTGGGTGCTAGTTAACCAGACTAGTGCAAAAACCTCAGTGCACTTAAATTAGAAGAGTTTTAGGGGAACACATTCCTTTGAGTTGACATTGGCAATCAGATTAAGACACATGGCATCCACGGGGCCATTATCCCAAACTCGGTTTGGGAGGGCACAAGTGATCTGCAGAGAGCAGTTGCCCTTGAGATGAAGGGAGCAGAGAGGCAAAATAGACGGATGTATAACAACCACATGTTTCTTGAGGGAAAAGTAGGCTCTGGCAGAGCTCCAGCAAGGGTACAGCAGGCAGCTGTGTCTTGCTCTGAAAATGCAGCAACCACCTTCTAGAAGAGGATGAAAAGGGGCTGCTTTTCCTTGTGTAGCACTCCTTGCAACCCACAGTTGTGTCTCCGGTGCAAATTTACACCAATGTTTTATTATTCTCACTAGGGAGGAGCATGTTTCTATAAATGCATTAGAAGTGTAAATATATTAATGCAATACTTTCTTCCAATTAAATAATTTATATGCTCCCTTTATAACTGAAGCATGAAAGAATATGTGGCTTTCTACTAATATTTGAAATGGCAGTAGTTCAAGTAGTGCCACTTTGGGGAGTCGACAAGTTGTAGGTAAAACAGGAGTGTATGATCAGCAGCAGTCGTGTTATCCGGGATCCCTGTATTTTGCTGTACTTTTACATGTACCTGTGGCTGTATCACACCAGTGAAAAATAAACATCTAAAACACATACTACATTTTTAGTGCTTTCCCCCTAAATAGGAAATAGGAAAAAGACAGATATTCCACAGTGCAACATTAAAAATGTATTTTTTTCCCCTCCAACTTTTGTGAGAACCTGCAGGTCAGACCTCTACAACAGTTCTCTCCAGGCAGGGAAAATCATTTCCTGTCTCTTTTCCCATGAATTCTGTTGCAATTTGCAGGACTTTGTGGGAAATTTGCCACAATCTGTGGGACGCTTCGGTGCTCGGTGGGAGTTTGCAGTTGTGCACCGCTGCAGCCTGAAGATTTTGCTGAGATGTAGATTTTATACGGTGTGATTTAAACACAGAACTTCACGTGAGGGTAGAGAATGGCCTTGTTTAAGCCAGATCACTGGGAACAAAGTATTGCTCCACACTTACGAAGGTTTAAAATTAGCTGGACAATCAGGAGCCCCATTCACAAGCCATAGGTCAAGAATAATTAAGGGAAAAGAAAAATGAATCTTCTCCACAAGAAAATCATGGGTTAGAACGGGGAAAAACTTGAAGGGAAAAAGCCCCAAAACTTAACAAAACAAAACACATTTTTAAAAAACCACAACAAATACCATATATATAATATAATATATATATGTATAATCGAGAAAGGAGTTAATACTTTGACCTCACATGTTTTCTGCCTTTCACCAAGAAAAAACAGCTGCTCTCCATCTCCCAGGTAGCTGATGAGCAAATATTGCAAATTTTTGGCTCCATGTGATTTCTATATGGTACAGGAGGAAGAAGTGACCATTTCTGACAGAGCTGACATTCTAAGGAAATCTTAAAAAAATTAAAAATAATGGGAAAAAAGAAGGAAGGGTGGGGTAGAGAGAAGTGATGATATGACAAGAGATAAACCCAAGTAAGTAATATAGGGGGCAGGGAGAGTATCAGTTCACCAGGCCTTTGTGTGCACAGGCACTGGTCAGTGCAAGTGCTTGGTGAGCAGAAGATAAAGGAAAAGGACGGTGGCTGGACTGAGGAGTGACATTCCTGGAGGGAATGACCCTCCAGGAACTCTTTTCATTTACCTCTGAACTCCACTACTCCAGCAGCTCTTTAGTTAATATTTGCTCGGGTCAGATGTACCAACACCACAGTGTAGAGACGTGACTTTTTAACTCAGCTTTCTCAAAACCTTAAAAGCATATTTGGCTTCCTGGAATGATGCTGGCACTTCATTTTCAGAAAGCAGAAACTTACCATCCCCCCCGGTTCCTCCATTTCCAAGGATCATGAGGAAAGTAGAAATGCCCAGTGTTTTCCAGTACATATCAAGGACTTTGCCAGTCATAAACCACTAGACTTCCCCCCCTCCAGTACTGGACTACAGTAGTTTTGTGACAGACCTGCATTCATTCATGATATGGAGACAATTTGAACCTAAGAAGGAATCTTCTTATAAAAAGATTCTAGTATCCTTTTGTTTCTTCACTTTCAGGCTGATTTCTGCTACAACAAAGTGAGCGACAATAAAAAAAAAAGATAAAGAGACAGCTTCACCTTGTAGATTTTAAAGGAGAATGCTTCCCTTGGAATAGAGATAGATCTCTGCTTTCCAGGCACCATCTGATGGGAAATCTGAGCCCCTCACCTCTGTGTGAGGGAGTCCATGTGATGAGCACCCTAGCTGTTTGCACAGGCAGTTCTAACCATTGTCAATGGACCATGCTAGGATTAAATGATTTCTACAGATAGGTCAGAAATACAGTTCACAGACCTTCACAGCATTTGCTCTACATAAATTATTCAGCTCAAATTTCTCATCATCCAAATAAGTTTGGAAACACTCAAACTTCTATGACTTCTGTTTGATGAGCACCTTGACAATGATGACCCATTTTTGGGGGGGAATAGTTTGCAGAAAGGTCCCTCTATCTATCTATCTCTCAAGAAACCATATAAGACCCACACTTCATATTCACTTTTTGAACTTTTTTTTTTTACTACTTTTTTATTTTACTACTGCTTTACAGAGTACTCCTACATTGCATGCTTTTTTCTCCCCATCTACAGCAAAAGGCACTGATCTGGTACTTAACAAGACAGACAGTTAATAATTCATGTGCTCACGTTAAACCAGGTAATGCCATAAAATGGTGGAACCTGCTTTTTAGTTAATTTTTAAGTAGTCCTTCTGAATGCTGAGGGGACTGCAAGCACCTCAACAGTATGTAATATTAACACATAGAAAGCTACATTTATATAACATTTATGTGACAAATCAACAAAAGCACAAAAATTCAAGAGGCAAATGCTCCATCCATAGCTTGTTCATAGACTTTTTGCTACAACACACACATACACAGAGGAGCCAGACAGACCTGTGAAACCCATGAGGCCCAGCAGAGTAAAGCAGGGCATGACTGGCTTATCCTCTGCTTCCTCTGCACTTACACACTTGGCCGGGCACTTGTGAGACAACAAATTTTGTTTCGTTATTTAAAAAAATAAAAAACAAAAACCAAAACCAAACATCAAAACAGGAAAAGCTTAGAACGTTCCTTTTGGAACACCCAAAGCTTCTGTCCCTGAGAAGTTTTGCTGCCCAAAGTGATGGAGCAGTTCCTTGTGCACCACAGGGCCTTCAAAATCTACAACTTCACAGGATCCTAAAATGCTTTCCAATGGGTTTGGAAGGGACATCAAAGCCCATCCAGTTCCACCCCCTGCCACAGACGGAGACACCTTCCACTAATCCCAGGCTGCTCCAAGCCTCGTCCAACCTGGCCTTGGACACTTTCACGGATCCAAGGGCAGCCACAGCTTCTCTGGGCACCCTGTGCCAGGGCCTCACCCTCCTTACCATAAAAAAATGCAACAGACAATGAATATGCTTCCTACAAACCAGATAATAAAACCCCCCCTAGGAAGTTTATCCAATGGTCAGTGTTTCTTGACCTGGGTCTATCATTTTTATATATAAATACAATTTTTCAGACACTGCACCTTTCCTGGGAGAGTGTGTTTAGTTTCTTTAAACACCAAAAACTTCACAAACCAAGTAAAATAAGATGTCTTCATCTCGTAATGATTCAGTTTATGAACAAGCCCTACTAAGCCAGGTGGAAATGCTTTATCAGAAATACGACTGCTGTAGTAGATTTCCAGGGATGTCACAATTAACTGGATTACAGGTATTTCTGGGCAGATATCCTCTCCAGTCACCCAAGCAGAAGAACCAACATTCTGCCCATTACCATTGCACCATTTTTTCCCCCCACACATTAGGAAGAAGCACCTGGCAAAAGCCTCACTCAGATGGACTTTCCAGGGAACCTTCAGTGGCTTGACTTCACGTACACCATGAGCACACACTTGCAAGGATGGAGCCGTGCATGAGAAGATACACCTTCATCGTGCAGAAACTGGGCCAAAATGGCTCCAGTGACTGAATTTCATCACTTGCCCAGTTCTCTTCGCTCAGGGAAACCAAACCACCACACACGATCTGCAACTGAGACCAACCCGAAACAGAGCTCAACTTGGAAAATGAAACCGATTGTCACAGACCTTTGGAGCCCTCTTAATAGCAACTGACCTCTTTCTCACCAAGTGGAAGAATTGCCATTTTCAAATAATTACTTTCCGTTTCTTGAATTCCAAAAAAATGCATATTTTGAAGAGGAAAACCTGCTTTAAGATGCCTGCGCAGCTCTACCTATGAGGTACCACCACAAACTGTCATTCAAAGGGCAGCAAATTTACATAGCCTGCTAATGCATGGTAATACATGTAATATAACTCAGGAAAAGGCTGAATGAGTTGAAGCGATTTCCTCGGCTTGGGACCGCCCAGATGAGGGTGTTATTATCACACAAATTAGTGTGGCTTGAATGTCTCCCTTTAAATGTATTAGGATAACAATAAAGACAGTTCACCCTCATGTGACCTGCTTCTTCCATAACATTTAACACAGTCAAATTAAAAGCGCAAATCTGTTACCACTGCATATAAAAAATAATGTACCTCATATTATTTTAGGACTCTCTCTCTTTTTGTTAAAAAAAAAGTAATGGCCAAGTAACATGTCCTTTCAACTGGAAAAGGGATCAAGTTCCTTGAACAGGTAAAAAAATTAATTAGAAAAATGTAAGTTATGTCAACTTTAAATAAAACCCACCTAATTAAGGATTTGTGGTATCCATATATCATCGTTCACTTCATGCTGCAACAATTTGTCACTTTTCTGTGTTTATTAAGACTGTAATTTCTCATACACTTTGTAAATGGAATAGGAATATGGGGGAGGAGTTGAGTTCTCACTATTTTTTGACAATTTCCATTAAAGATGATTTGTGTATTAAAATTCCTTTTATATCCTCCCTATGCAGGATCCAGTTTAAAGTACTAATTATTCACAGCATTATATGCCTGAAGAGTAATTATTCTGCTCCACGCCCATCATCACTGTACTCACAAGGTGGGGAGAAGTGGGTCAACGTCAACAAAAAAAAGACCAAAGTTTGTGGCCAGTAATTTCGAGGTTAACAAAAATCTTCGTAGCAATTCCTAGAGACCAAGAAAAGGATGTTTACAGAGCCAGGTTCTTAACTTGGGTGAACTCATACTGCTCCAAACACAAGCTGAGCTAGATTGAATCAAGCAGTTGTGAACGTGGCCCACAGTGGGGTAACATGGGACAAAACTGAGTGTATTGGGTGTGCTGGGTTTAACTTGCAAAAGTGACTTTTATCTCCGAGCTACTGCTTGCCAGAGGTGAGGAAGAGAGGACACTGTGCTGCTCTGTCACACTATGTGGGAATAAAATCTTGGCATTTGGTGCCATTCAAGAAGTCCTAACTCCTTCCTACAGAAAGAGACATAAGTCCTGTCATGGCAAACCCAGTAATCAGTGGAAAAGTACAAGAGGGTCACTACGACTTAAATTTTCTTGATATCAGTGAATGCTGTGAATAATGTTCTTAAACTTGCTGGTTTGAAATGCTGAAATATTGACAGACCGTAAATTACACACAGCCTTCTCTTAAACGGTTTGCTTTACCTACTAGTACCACATGACAGAACCGATGTTAAAATATATTTTTATCAGAAATACTACGTGAGAAATGCTGTAGGAATCAGCATTGAATGCACTGCTTTACCCAGCTATGGCTTCTCCACTCCTCTTCACACAGACCCCACACACACACATCTGTCTCCTCAACTTTCTTACCCCTTAAAAGCAGACAGAGGCTCTAGCACCAAAGCAGATAGACTCCGAGTCCAGGCTCAGCTTTTACCCCCCAAATTAGGCAAAAACCATAACTGAAGTATACCCCGCTCAAAACACTGGCTTGGCTCCAAAACCCATAGCTTGTCAACCTCAAATCAGCCCTTTTGGGAACAAAAATCACAGAGGATATTTCAATATATAGCAAGTTGCTTTGCTGTCCATGTACGGCTTTGTGCTCCTGACTTTACACATCTAGCGAGAGATTTTCCAAGTACAAAAGGCACTCAAGCCCTCAACACCATTGATCTGCAGCAGAAATAGGCCACCTAACTAAACCTCCCGCGTTTAAATATGCCTCGCCTAAACCTGAAAACGATGACTACTGTTCCCCTTCTCTCATCATAAGCTTCTTATCCCAAAGGAGAAACATCAAAAGAGAAAGACCTTAAAACACTAAACAAACACAAACTGTTCAACTTGCTTTTTTGTAATGAGAAAAAAAAAAAAGAAAATTTAAGACAAAGCCAAGTATTTCGCCAGCCCAGAAAAATAGGATGGTGTTAAGCTCCAGGTCAGGATGTTAATGGTGTTAGAACAAGTCCTAGGGCTAAGGTTAATGATGGTATCTTCCATCATAATCCTAAATGTAAAATACTTGCTATTATTAGAATCTTTTATTCCTAATCCTCTTAAATTTCTACTCTCACAGTGACTTGGAGAGTCAGAGAAGTAGAGCACAGGTCAAACAACTCCTCTGTGTTAGAAATTTTTAATTCAAATGGAGGTTGTTCTTTTCTGTGAGTGTGTAAGTTAATTTTCATTTACTCAACTCTGTTTCCTTCCCCTTTAATCAAAACTAAAATATTTGCCAAGAATGGGAAGTGAATGGAAAAAGAAAAAAAACCCTGAGATTCTACTTCTATGACCATAGCCTTAGGTGAAAATATTCATTTGAGAAGCAGGAAAAGGAGGACAATGCCCACTCAGTGAGCATTCACCACGCTGAAGTGAGCGATCACCGGCTGTGTTAGTCCCTGACTCAGACCCAGCAATCTCAAGTTTCCAGAAACATCTATTTCATCTTCAGCAAACAAGGCTCCTTCATAGCTCTCACAACAAAACCATCTGGAGAAATGCTGCCAACAGCTATTCCAGAGGAAAAGGGGGCTGTCATGAAGCACTTGCCTATCTTCATCCCAGCACCAAAGACTCAGCTCTGGTGTAAACATGGCTATAAGTGATACAAAAGCTTTACATGAAGACCTCAGGACCAAACATTAAAGAACGTCTAAATATATTCTTCCAAACAACCAAATCATACACTTATAGCTTCAAATACTACTTTAAATATAACTTACATGGTATTTTTACCTAGAAAGAATAAGCTTATGTAAGTTTACGTAATTATCTAAGGTTGTAGGTAATAGGGTAGTCCACACTCCTTGATCTCAACTGAATTGCTGCCCAAAGGAGCTGTGGCTGCCCCATCCCTGGAAATGTCCAAGGCCAGGTTGGATGGGGTTTGGAGCAGCCTGGGATAGTGGAAGCTGTCCCTGTCTATGACAGGATGAGTGGAACAAGCAGATCTTTAAGGTTCCTTCCAACCCAAACCATTCTCTGATTTTATGATTCTATGAATTCAGCAATAATTCTTCAGAAAAGGTCCTTTTTCTGTATTTCAGATTTCAGGCTATTTTATCCTCTTTTCCTAAGCCTCCTAAGACATTCAAGAAGAAATCACCAAGATACACACCAGAATCATCCCAGTAAAATCAGGAGCAGGTGGGTATTTACACCCCCAAACTGGGTAACTACATGGTTAAAAACCCATTTCCACTTGCTATTACCTAATTTATGCAGGTGTGGAGAGAACCTGTGTTCTCTGGGTTGTGGGCACAAGTTCCGTGTGGATCTCCAGCGCCAGGTTTGCATCACTTCCACAGCAGCTGTGTTGGGAAGGGGAAGCCACAAGCATCCCTGGTGTGAACCTTTGATCTGTTATAAAAAGAGTCACAGAGGCAAACTACAGCCCAACTGCAATCACTCCTGCTACCATACAGAGCGTAAAATATTCTGTTTAAAAGTGTGCCACTTGCAACATAATGTGTTTTAAAATTATCAAAGATGTTTGACTTTAAAAAAACCAGTTTGGAAAAATATGCAACTGCTTCAGTGATTTTAAAAGTAATATGCTATACACTGGTATAGTCCAGAACTGAGATCAGTTCCAAATTAAAGCACCTATAAAACATCTGTAGTGCTCTGATAATTTTAAATCACTTTACACCGCTGAAGTCCAGATTCCCTATCACTTTCAAGCTGAAACACTTATGATAAATTTGAAGAGCTCTAATAATTTTAAATCATTGTGTATTGCACATGCTCAGAACCTTGATCACTCCCAAATTCAAGGGCATATAAAAATTTGAAGAGCTTCAATTATTTTAAATCACCATGTGCAGTGTATAGAGTGATTTAAAATTGTTGTAGTGCTTCACATTTTTTTAAGCACTTCAGTTTGGAAGCGAGTCAAGAAGCATTCCAGCCTTGCAGCTCAAGACACACTGGACTGGTTTTAAAATGCAGCACTCCTTAGAATTGGAAATTACATGAAGAAAAAACCTTTCTGCATTTTTGGGGGGGTTTGTGAGGGTTTTGTTTTCGTTTGGTTTTTTTTTTAGGGAGGTGGCACAGGCAGGGCAATTAAAATAATTAGCATGCCCTTTAAGAAGAATGGGGAGAAATATCAGGGGGTTTTGCATCAGAAAAAGAGGCAAGACAGTAAAAAGAAAGTTTGAAAAATTGCTTGAAAGATTGGATTAGGATTTTTCTCAAGTTTTAGCAAGACTGTACAGAGCTAAACACTGAAAACTCCCATTTCTCCATCCTCAAGTCTGACAAAAATATCCTTTTAACCAATAAATTTTTCACCCTTAGTCCAAGATCCTCTGCCCTGGACTGCTGCTCTAAGGATTACTACTCTCCAGATTTTGGGACTTCACTGGAATTTCGTTAGTCCCGCCCTATTAACATTCACCTTCAGCCAAGAACTGGCTGATGCTTCACTAAAACAGTCCTTGGGAATATCTAAGATGCCTACTAGCAGGTAGGAATTCTAAACTGCTAGGAACTACGAGTTTACTAGCTGGTGTAAGCTGGTAGGAAGCCCCTACTAGCATGTAGAAATCCATAAATGAGCTGCCAAGTATGGACCAGCTCTTCCAAACCCCCAGGCCAGCAAAGCATCCATGATGCCAGTGATGCACCCAGGCCACGATGTTGAGGCACCCCCAGCCCTGCCACCCTCCCGTCCTGAGCTCTTCCCAGCTATTTTTAATCATCCCCCTTCTTTCTGAAAAAAAAAAAAGAAAAAAAAAAGTGACTTTGTGGAGGGGCAGAGAGAGGTTATTTGTTTAACTTTGTGGTCATCTCTGTTGCCTGTAGGTCTGAGTGTGGAGCCGGCCAGGCAGTGCCCGGGAATCAGGGCATTCTTAGTGATTCTGCTTCAGTGGAAACATACTGTCCTGCAGTTAGCAGGAGAAAGGGAAAAAGAGCCTGAAGGCGCTGGAATAATTAAGCGAATGCAGTGACAGCTGTGGCAGGTCCTGGGCAGGACTGGCTCCACTGAGCTGAATTAATGGCATCAACAGCCCAGCATCTCCATTAACATTTGATCATTAATTATTACCCTCTGACAGTGAGATCTGAAACCTTCTTATGAGCGGCCTGTTGTTAATCTACCTTACCTGCCCTGAAAACCGGGCAGCTCTCCCACCTAAACAGAGCAGCTCTGCTTTGTTTTCACCTCCTTTAAAAAGAAAATAGCAATCGCTTTCAGGGTTAGGTTAGAGAATAATACCCACAGAGCTACTTTTAAATTAATTAGGTGCATTCTTAAAGCATCAGCAACATTCCTGGCGTGTTCTTGCGTTGACTTAAATGTAATGGTTACCTCGTATACGTTCCTGGCTGCCTGCAATTCACATCCTCAGAGGGAAGAGCCACGAGTGCTGCCTGTCATAGCCAAATGAAGGGCTCAAAATGAGGGGTTTGAGTTGTTGTGCTTGTTGGGTTGTGAGGGTTTTTTTTAAAGCTCTGCACAGCTGAGAGCATCAGCTTCCCAAGCAGTACGGCAACTGATTTATCAAACCAAACTCACAGATCTGCTGTCATCAGAAGACCTATCGCAGAAGCTAAGCAAAACCTGCACCTTTGGAGCAAAAAGGCAAATAAGTTTAAAAAAACCCCAAAACCCTAGGCTTTTTTAAAAGTGGAAAACAATAGTGAAGGCCTAATTATAACACTAAATTTGCATTTAGCAACCTTTGCACAGCCGTTTGTGTCTCTATCTTGCTAAACGGGAGTTATAGAACATTAGGGGGTTTTTATTTTTTTTTTTTTTTTAAGCCACCATAACTTGCTAGTCCTATGAATACCAGTCAGGAAAAAAAAGAAGCAGGGGGGGGAAAAAGTAAATCTAATTCTGTCCTCGCTGCTGTAAATCAGCAGTGAACATTTCCCAGCCAGAGAGCACCAGGTTTGCTGCAGCATCACATGGGGTCCACGGAACTTCCCCCTCCACCCACCTCACCCCCTCCTCTCCCGGCAGAAGGACTTGTGAGTGCTGAATAGAGACCGAATCAGATTCGTTGCCTTTTTGACCTTTTCTCAAAGCACAGGGCTGAGGAAGGTGCCCAGGCCAGGTCCCTTGCAGCACAGTGGCTTTTCTGATAAGACAGGCAAACGGACATGAGCAACGAGGACCTCGTGAGCTACGGGGGAAGGAGGATAGAGAGAAAGAGGAAGAGTGTACAGGTGGCCTGAAGGCACACAGCCTGCTGCCCTCGTGTGCCTGAGCTGTCTGGCACTGACAAGAAGACAAAGGGGCCATGCTGGAGGTTGGAAAAGGATTGGGTTGTCCCCCAGCACACAGAATCACAGTCCCCAGGGCATCGCCAGGGACCCACCACACCCCACTGCAAGACAAGGGAATAAGTCATCCTGTGAGCACGGTCTCTATGAGAGCAATTTCTTTGGGCAAGACAAAGTAGGGAAAAAAATCACAATAATTAAGAATATTCTTGGCATTTCTTCCCATACCCCTGGTAAAAGAAAAAAAAAAAAAGTCTTAGAGAAAAAAAGTTTTCTGCATGTTAAGACACCATCTCCTCTTCAGAGGCAGAGCTGCTCAGGCTGTTTCAGAGCTAACATAATGGGATATGTATTTTCAAAGGGGGCTGTGTTTCAGACCAGATGGTTTCTGTCTTCTCATAGAGAAACCGAGACTACACAGTCGCAGCAGTGTTCGGCACCGAGGCAGTGGCACCCACGTTTTGGGGACAGACAAAAGGATGATTCGTGAGAATCTCAGTAGAACTTAGGAAAAAATTGTTTCAGTCCCTTACTGTCACAGTTTGCTGTGAAACTGGGTATCATATATCATCACCAGTGATCACGCAAGCCTTATTCTGGTTTCACAAACACACCTATTAAAAGAACAGTGTGACAGTGTGCCCAGATTAGCCAAATAACGGGCAGCAACTCTCCCACAGCCTTGAATTTTCAGGAGTTGTCAGTATTTCACTATTAAGCAGTGTCTTTCAACAAAAGGTTTGACGTTTTCTTCAAGAAAACAAACACAGTTGCTCCTTTTTATAGCCTGGAAAGAGAAAATGTACCTGAAAAATAAGGACTAGGCTTTTCTTTACGGTGGAGAGCTGATATTTGCAATTTAATTTTTCAAAATTATTAATTCCTCCGTGCCCTTGGCTTTTGCTGGAAAAGTCACCCACACAGTTTCTATCTGTTGTGACTATATCTCACTGGGGTAACCTATAATAATAAGTATTTCACCCGAGCGTCCCTCATTTAAGCAGGAGTGCTCTGGAAGTCCGGGAAGCACAAGTGGATGAGTTGGTTCCGAAACAAGAAACAGAAACAACGAGGCAAAAGTCTCAGTTACGGCACGCATGAAAAGTCAGTGTTTTTGCACTGACCTTTCACTTGCAAAGGTGAGGCTGGAATGGATTTCTGTAACCCTACAGGGAGTTGCACCACTCTCAAACCTTACAGGTATTTGGGAGGTTATTAAAGAAAACACCCACACCACAAGATGAGAGCTTGCACAGAAAACTTGGGATAATTAAAATGCCTAGCCAATTTTGCCCTCTGCTTTTCTAGTAAAGTGTTTTAATGAAGGGAGGACTATTCCACTAAAAAAACCTCTACGTAGAGTTATGCTACGTATTTACATAAGGCTAAAAATTTTAAGAGTTTTTCCATTGCCAGTAAAACCATCTCCTTTCCTTCATGTCTTGGTATAGTAAAAATTACAGATTAAGCATTTTCTAATTTGATTTAGTGAACAGATGCATTCTTTGCAGAACAGGTCAAATATCCTGTTCCAAAACTCTCTAACATCATGAAAGCATTGCACAGAGCATCTTAGACTGAAATACATTAACGAATGCAAACAAATTTGGAATCAGAAATATGCTTAACTAGCCTGAAATAACCTGATTAGCTGGAGATCCAGTGCTCATTTTCCACAGACACTGACAACATTCATTTTTATTACTCTCTTCCAGAATAAATTTGTGTCCTAGAGTTACCCGTGCTGATGGGAATATAGCGTGTAAGGGAGACACCTTGACTAAAGCACTGCACATCAAGCTGCAACAAAACAAAGAATGTTTAACATCCCCCACCACTCCCTGTGGATAAATGAAACAAGCTGAAATAAAACACAAACAACCCCTACACCACTGAGAATTTGGGAACAAGAAAAATTTGAGAACATGGTCCTAAAGGGCATGACCAATCAGAGCAACTCTATACAGATCTTCTCCAGGAAATCTGTTTCTGCAACTTTAATCAGACCGGAGTTCAGACAATGTGCAAAACTTCCAGCCACACGTGGCCAAGTTCTCACAAATATTCCATAGATTATCTATCACCCCAGCAAATCCTGCCTTTTCAGCTGTTCTTGATCCATAATGCTGCAGTATAATTAATGCCACATATGAACTTGATATACTCAATTGTTATGAATACCAGAGATTTACCAAAGCAATCAGAATATTATTTGCATTGTGTTTTTTTTCTACTGGCTTTGCAAAGAGCTGCCCTGTGTTGCTTTGGATTGGTATTAAAACAAAAGGATCAGGTTAACCTCTAATTGCACTGAAGTTAGAGATCTGAAATTCATGCAGAGAAAAAACCCTGATGAATAGCTTGAACCCAGTTCAAATATTTGGTGCATTTAGAGTGAAATGGGTATTTCCTCAAAGTAAGCAGGCTGAATATTTAGTAAGTCCCTAACAAAGCCAATAGCTTCCCGTTTCTTTCTCCAAAACACAATACTTCCCAAATAGTTTGAAGAGCAACAATATGGAACGCACAATTTTAAAATCTTAACTGTAAGTAAAGTAGGGGGAAAAAAAAAAAAGGAAAAATAAATAGATATCTTCACATAAGTTCTCCAGTATGGAGAGCCTTCAAACACATTCTTGTTTCTAAAGAGCATCTGATTGCATTAAAAAAAAAAATAAAATTGTTAATCATGTTAAGGATTTGGCAAAAACCCAGAGAGATGGAAAGTAGGTCTCCAGTTTCCATGTGCTGTTGGATAAATATAGCTGAGTTTTACATAGTCCAAATAAAACAGAAAAAATCCCACTCCCTCTGGATCACCTGTGGAAGCAAGTAGCCTGCACCTGAGGGTCAGGTCCTGCTCTGACATTCCTCAGATCAACAAGGATGAAATTCTGGGCTCAGCAAAATTTGGATCAGTTAT
Organism: Rhagologus leucostigma; assembly: GCA_013397725.1. Lineage (NCBI taxonomy): Eukaryota > Metazoa > Chordata > Aves > Passeriformes > Rhagologus > Rhagologus leucostigma. Next base: position 4,129,063 of record VZTD01001174.1, on the reverse strand, counting down.
GAGAGGATGTCAGATCCTAGACTTGTGTCTTTTCTTTTTATGCCTGCTGTTTAAGTTACAATTTTTGGAGCTATAGCTGCAAAATCATCACGATGTTCATCAGCAAGCGTGTGTTTTAAGACGCTCAGATAATGGTTCTTTAGGATAGCCTCACATCTCATGCTGTGGGAACATGCCAGCCAGCCAGCAACAAGCCAAGCCTTAGTCATAAAAGAAGAACTTGGTCCTTAATAATAAATCAAGAACATGTTTTTCATACAACGTGCATCGTGCCAGCCAATAGCCCTCTTGTCACTTGATGCCAACCAAATGAAATACAGATTAAAACAAATTAAATTTCCTCTGCCACTGCAAGCACACCAGGACAATGGATTCTAAGCACTGTGTTATGTCATGGGCGGAGAGTAGGGCACAGGGTAACAGATAGACTTGGATATGCATTAACCCATCACAGGGCACTCTGCTGGCTTAGTCACATTTCTTCTCTGCGCCATGTGGTCTCAAGGCCCTGTGGGACCACCCTAGCAATAAATCTGTGAGGACACAGAGTGGATGAAACTTTGCCTTCAGCCTCATCTGGAGAGACAACATTCCCTGAAAACTGCAGGATGTTACCTACTTCCCTGTAAATGCTTGATCACTTGTGATTGTGCATTAGGACAATGAAAACGATACCAGAAGTTGCTATGGCCTGGTAAATGTCCTCACTCCTGCGGAAACCAAAACCATGTTCTTTGGCTTTAGCTGGTAGAGCTTCACTGGTAAGAAAACTCATGGACCGAGTATTTCCCAGTCTCTAGGCTGCTGCACACTGTCCAGATTCATTCACTGACTTGGCTTGGATTTGACCCATAGCCAGAGATCCACAGCCCACGATCAGTGGAGCCTCCTGAATCAATAAGAATGGCTGTAGAACATCAGAAACCGCATTCCCAGCATCCCCAAAATCTGCTGCTATTTCCAGCCCTTAAGCACCTATGCTCACTACAGCCCATGTGCTAAGCCTCTGAGTGTTGTCACATTACTTAATTTTTCTTGACAAAGAGGCTTTCAGAAACGGGCCAAATCCATCTGTGCACTGTTAGTGCAAGTGCAATTACAGCAAGAACCACCTCTGTCCTCCTTCCTCTGAACGATCAGATCCACAGAAGTACAGAGGCTGTCAAGATCCACTTTGTAACCATCTAATTTTCCACTGCTTTCCTTAGTCAGATGCTGAAAGTTGGTAAACAGCAGGTAGTAACTCCAGAAAAACATGTCTCAAGGGTGCCTGAAAACTGTATTTCTCTCAAATTACATACCAGACAGTAAAACTGCATCCTGCATCTCAAACCACCCAAAGTGACCAGTTATCAGATCAATGGGCAGCAATCTTGCACAATTACACTTGCAACTCACGTGTCACCGCACAGAAACTCCTGACTTTCTACTTCTTCATCAAGCTTTCCCTTCATTTATTATTTAATAAATTGCCTATAGGAGCTTTAATTGTAAACATTTGTTAAAGATATCAAACCTAGAAATGCACTAGAATGTTTCCCACCTCAAGCTTTAATGAGTTTACAATACCTTCAGCCCATATGCTTCAAAAACGTTATCCTCAATTATGTAACAGGAGGTGCTCTGCTGATATCTGTTAACAGCTAGAACAGCTGTGGTTTTCTGCTTTTTTGCACTGCTCAGGAGAAGCAGCAAGTTCAGCTTCCTTTTTTTTTTAATTTGGTTGCAAAACCTCCGAGCCGAACAGGTGTGTGCAATCACGAACCACAGCAATGAGCCCAAACTGCTGCTTTTCTAAAAATTCCACCAGTCAGTGACACACACTGGTCAAGGTTGCACAACCTTGTTTTCCACAGGCTGTTTCTGATGATTCATTGCCCTCGCGGAGGTGAGTTTCAATTATCGTTAATACATCTTTTTTTTCTGGTACTGTGCTAAGAAGTTCCTCATTTTCATCTCTTCTCTTCCTCCCCCCAGCTCTCCTAAATTAAGTGAGTTTCCTTGTTAATCAAGAAACTTACCTTGGACATTAAAGAAAAAAATCTCCCTATGTGTGCCTATAACAGCGGGAAATTCCCTATATAATTTTATCCTCTTTGGGCTCTATGAAAATGCTCTTCATTCCTTCACCTCTCACTGACAATTGGCAGCAGCCAAACACTTTTTGATGTTGTGGGATTGTTCTGCAAGGGACACTTGTCCAGAGCTACCAAACTAATTCCAGATATAGGTGAGCTTATACTTCCACTGGAATCAAAAGAAAGAGCGTGGCATGAACTTGACTGCCTCATGCTCCTGCAATTCCCCATTCCCTAATTTTCTTGTCATTTGATGTCTTCTCACTTCATCTTAACAAAGGAAGAGTTGCAAAAAAAAAAGGAAAAAAAACACCAGGAAAGGCTTAACCTTAAGGAGCCAAATTTCTTATGACTTTTTTCTGTCAGTGTAACCTCCATTTCCTTTCCCTAGGTCTCCATCCTCACCTAAGTGTCAGCACACTACTGTAAATAAGAGGAAACGTGTGGAAAAAGCTGGGTCTTCAGGAGGTCAGACCACACCAAGAGCTGCAATTGTGAAAGCTGACATCAGACAGATCTCACTTTCATGTCTTCACGAATTCTGTCTGCAAATACATCAGACACTTTGTTTTATAAAAGGTAATAACAGCTGCTTCCCACTGGAGAGACAGGAGCTGGTGCCTCGAGTGCTGCCGTCTCTGCTCAACGCGCACTAAACACCCTGTGTGGATTCCTACAAGTATTCAAATAAGGCATCACTTGGGGCAGAAATAGGTTTTCCTTCTTCAGGGACGCTGGGCTTTCACAAGGTTTCCCAAACCTACGTGTTTACAGGCACGTCCTTCCGCATGGAGCAGCCACACCAGAGAGGGAAGGGCTTCAGAAGGAAGGGGTTGAACCTCCCTCTGCTCCTCCATCTGCTTCCCTTCACCCTACTCATGGTTTCCGATAAGTCCAACCCGGCTGGCACAACGGAGGGAGGCAGGGGAAGCTCTGCTTGGTGTTGCCTGCTGTGCTTGAGCAATTCTGGAGTTCTCAGAAGCACTTACAGTTTACCAACACACACTTTGTATCTAAGGAGTTTAAGGTCTATCCAAAGGTTAGGTGGCAGCAGAATGTAGAACCTAGGTCCAAGTTTTGGATTTCAAGGGGTAAATCCCAGATGGACACTTAAGAGCAAGTGTTTTTCTACAGCCAAAATCTATGAAATCTCAAAAATCCCACCTGGCATGTACCTATATTGCTAGGCATCTAGATATCCTCAAGGGCCTAAGTATGTTCCTTGCTGGAAGTCCTCAGAAAGATGATGCTGAAAGGATCTGGTTGCCCTGTCCTGGGGTCTGACACCTCAGCAGGGAACGCATTTCCCACAACTCTCCCAACACAGCGCAGAGAGCTCTGCACATCTTCTCTTCCATCCTGCAAGTCACATGTGCTGACCCTCTGCAAAAACAAGGTTGTTACAAAGCAGCCACACCAAAATACAAGACCATGAGGTCTATTTCAAGAGAAGTTGGATGGCAGCACCCAGGACATTTAGAAAGAAGGAACAGAAACTTTTTTTTCTCTGAACTTTTCCTTTGGAGCCTCATGACTTCAGATTTTGCAAGTGCATGGGAAAGATACATGCACATTGAGAACCTGTGATTCACCAGGCTGCAGTCTGTAAATTTAACTCCTGAATCACAGGATCTATAACTGTAGAGTGATTCTCCACCAACTTAAGAGTCAAATAGCCGAAGGGAAAATATATATCTATAAAAAACAACCAGAGAAACAACCATCAAGGTGTGTTAGACTCGTCTTTCCTACAAAGAGGGGCATAAAATTCCTGATTCATCATGTAAATTTTGAAATTTAACACTAGCCACTGCAATTTTCTACTTAACAGCGGAGACAAAAATAAATCTCCTTGATAAAAATGATGGTCCAAACATTGCTCATCTGTGGAAGACACAGCAGCCAGACACCAAGTCCACATTTAACAGCTTTCATGCACTGACCTGATTCTTAATGGATATTTTAATAGATGGCAGTCTATGTCCCTGCATATAAAATAAAATGAAACAATCATCACCATCACCTTTACTTCCGAAGTTATTACAAGATACCTTAGATGCATATTGCATTCATGGGATGCTTGCAACAGGATCACAGAACGGTTCGGGTGGAAGGGACCTTAAAGTTTATCCAATTCCACCTCTTGCCATGGGCAGGGACACCTTCCACTAGACCAGATTGCTCCAAGCCCTGGCCAACCTGGCCTTGAACACTTCCAGGGATGGAGAATCAACAGCTTCTCCGGTGTCTCATCACCCTCCCAGGGAAGAATTTCTTCCTGGGATCGTGTATTGGGTTTGCACGGCCTGGTTTTTGGCAGCAGGTGTAGCTTTACCAACACAGTTTTTTATGGGAGACCTTAAGAGCACCGGTCAGCACCTGCAGTGCTGCTCATGTCACCCACCATCCCTTTCCCCTCATACAATAACTGCACACTTTAAAAAGGTGTATCAGACAAAACATAACTCGCAGCACTTTACCGACGCAGGCACATGAGCTTTCCTAGGCAGTAAAATACACACTGGAGAAAGATGACATGCATGATGTAGACAGATTATCTTAAATATCAGGTGTAAAATTACTTCTCCAGCAGTCACAGAATGACTTAAACTCTGGTTGCCTCATTTAAGTATCCTAAATCCCTCTCTACAGTTACCAGAGCAGCTGGAATGATCCACTCTTTGCTCAGGAACTTAAAAAAATTAATAATAATAAATTGACTAGAGTAGCATTAGCAACAACTGTTTTCTTACTCACGTCTACACTCCCCAAAAAGGCAGAGAGAAAAAAAAAAAAAACAAACACAAAAGGAAAAAACTCCTCTTCTTCATAGGGTCAGAAGGCAAGGGCTTCAATTCATTAGAGAAGACAGCTCCCTTCGTTTTGCATCACCTTGAGGCTAAAATTCAGGACGTACCTTTTCACATTCCCACCAGGGCAAGCTTTAGCGCTGCTTCTCCTCCGAAGGATACAAACACTATTGATTTTTAGTTCTCTTTTTTACTCCGTGTCAGTACCATCATATACATGGCTCTATAATATCATAATTGCCCCTCTGCACTGAAATTTTGAACTGCTGTGAAAAATGCAAGGAGACAACAGGGAAGTTTGGCAGTCAAATAAATCAGGATTGTTTGGGGAAGTAAGCTGCCAAGTCAGGGTTTTTTTTTGGAAAGAGACAGGAGAAAGGGACCCCAACCAATTTATGGGTGCCCAGATCACAGCAGAGGCACCAGGTTACTAACTGTCCATGCCACATCCAGGCAGGTTGGGTAATTTCTTGTTGTATTTTATTATTTATGTGGCACAGGGTAGAACAGCGAAAAACAGATTATTAGAAGGGAAGAGAAAAAAGAATTATTAGGATTCTTTTTTGAGAATTAAAGCAGAAGAGATTTTTCACTCATCTTTAGTGATTCTGCTGGAATAGCCAGTGTCAGTAAGGTATATTTGCACACAATTTTTTCATAGAGAAAAAGAGTACTTTGAGTCAATTTGGCTACATCTGTAGTGATGTGTAAGTGTTTGTACTGCTGGTTAAATTCTTTGATTACTTCTCATTAGGGATCAGGGAGTAGTGATTTGCTATTTCAAACACTTCAAGTTCAGCCCAAAATCAGATTTATGTCAGTCGAATGTAGGGTTTGTAATTTAATTTAAGGCCATGGCTACAACTCACAAAAGTGGAGGTGTGATCAGATTGCATATTGGACACTGAATTGTGGAAATGAAGCTCACAGTTTAAATTCAGCTCAGCTCGAGGAGAGAAAGGATGTTACTGTATTTACTGACTTCATCTTTTGGTGAAGAAATAGAGGCTATATGGATTTAGGACTTCAGATTCTGGTAGCTACATATGTTTCTGAAATATTTTTAAATACATTTTACTACATTTCATCTGGTTCTAAAGTGGATGTGTCATGATAGAGGTCATCAGCTTCTGTCTGAAGCCTGCTGCGTCGTGCAACTTTAGTTACAACACTGAGTATTAGCTCAGTAATAAACCCTCTCATTTGAGATAGGGATTCAGATAAGACCCTCGTTTGACTTCATGTTTTCACCCAGTCTTTAAACTCCATCCTGTCAGAGGAATATCTGGAGTTTTTGCTAATAACACACTCAGAAAATAGCACATTTCAAGTCAAGCAGAAAAAAAAATTGGTAGCAAATAGTATAGTTTTATTTTTTCTCATGCATTATAGGAGAAATGGGACAGTGCAAGTTCCTAGTCCTAAAAATGCTCTTTTCTCCCTGCTTATCAGTAATCAGCAGTATCTACACAGCTAAAAACCCTCCTGAACTGCAGCTCTTCCTGCCACAGAAAAAGTGTTTCTTCTCTAAATAACACAGAAAAAGTCATATTTTATGGCACATATATATGCATGTATATATATGTGTGTGTATGTGTATTTAAAATCATCAATTTTCATTTAGTAATGTGTCAGAAGTGTTAAAAAATTCTGCTAAAGATTTAAGTGTTAAAAAAAATTGCCCGAAATATCACTAAGTATATAAAATGAAATTTAAAAAGCGAAAATTTATTTCAACATCTCCATAAAATTTGAAGTCTTGCCTTAAAAAGATGATTATACAGGCATTAAACACCAGGTGAACAGAGCATCCACAAGTCAGAGTTAGATGTTGGAGAGCAAACAGCTCCTGAAAAGTCCCCATGGTGTACAAGGTAGCAGCACTTTTTACCGCAAGTAATTCTGGATTTGGCTGTTAAAGCCTGTATTAAGGTCTTGTTTCAAAGTTCATCTCAATAAATGGCAAGCCCCATCTCTGGCAAGAACACAAGCATTGTTTAGACCTCAGCGCCCCCCCCAGAACCAAGGAGGCAAACTCCAAATTCTTAGTTTCGTGGAGTTATCCCCAATGGTGTGTCTCATACAGCCTCCTCAGACGACCACTGAGGTTGAGAAAGACCTTCAAAACAGAGTCCAACCAACATCCCAGTGCTCAGCAGCTGGAATATCTCTTGCTCTTGTTTTATGGCACCTCACCTGCTACAATATTCACTGTCCCACTGCTTGTGGCAATGTAAAGTAAATCCATCAGCCTTATAAAGCTCACAGGCTGCTACTCCCAGTTAACAAGTTATATTTAGCCAGGCTCAACACTCCTGGTTTTGATATAGTCTCTTTACTCCAGATTCAAAGGTAATGGGTTCTTCTATTAAAATTTTATCAGGCATCTATAAATGTAGCAGTTGCTTTAGACTGCATCACACAAAGGGAAGAAAGACGGAGAGACTGATAAATCTTAAAGATTTTATTATTAATACAGGGAGAATCTCCTTTGTTTGTCATGACGTGTTTTATTGGCGTGCTCACCACGGTTCAATTTAGATTAAAAAGTAGGAAGATTGTTGTTTCCCAAACGACAAGTATCATAAATAAGCACAAGCAGAGAAATTCCTGTATTTATATCCCAGAGAGACACGCCAAACTACCTACACAGAGCCAGGCTAATGGGCAAACCTGCAGGTTCTGGGGGAGCCAGCCTGCGTTTCTCTGCCCTTGACAAACACAACCGCGCGGTTCTGCCGAGTTTTGATCCACTGCAGCGCCGGCGCTGCACTGTGTCAGGTTACACCGGGTCACATCTCATCTGTGATGTGACACAACGTGACACAACTCAATGTGATGCTCTGCACAGAGCGGGCAGGTGCCCACAGGAAGCATACACTCCATGACTACGAGCGAGTTGTTCGGCACAGCAGGTACAGCGCTCCGAGCCGCTCTGCACAGCCATTGATGTAGATAATTAGTATACAAAACAATGCTCTGCAATATGCTCATTCCAACTCAGTTGTTTCCTATAAAACATACCCCTAAAAAAAATATTTTATGGGGGCTGCTGGTTGAGATGATTCCGTGTTTGGGTGTTATGGTATTATAAAGAGTGAAATCACCTGCCTCGATAAACCACGTTGCATCTTAATTTGGGAGGCAACGTTCAAATATTGGTACGTGAAGGGACATCAGCTAAGTAGAATTTGCATTTTATTTTGGTGAATAAACCTTTCTATAATATTGCCACAGGCTGAGCACAACATTTATAACCAAAATATCACTCTCTTCACCCCTGAGAAGGCCTCCAGCCCAGCAAGTGCTGATGGTTACCTCTTCACAGTAAATGGGAAGCAGCTACATTACAATTCATCACCAAGCAACAAAAGAAAAGCTTGTCACGAAACAGCAAACTTACTTTGCATGCTTTTGCAAACTGACATATTATGACTTATCATAGGAGCATCAACATTACTGTTTCTGATTGTTAATTGGCAAAAAATTTCTACAGCGCATTTCAACAGTTGTGCGGTTTGATTTAGTTTGTAATTACCATAAAGAGCCTCATGGATTAGCATAACTCATGGTTCTTCGATGAAGGTCTGCTAATCTCCTTCTTTTTCATAACCTATGCATTGAAAAGCATCCTGTCTTCCCAACCCAGGCAGTTTCAAGTCAAAAAAATTACCAGGGAAACCTGCCGATGTCTCAGTTTGGAGGCAGTTACCAATAAGTTTATTTTTAATCAATTAATTTTACTTTCTTCAAAGTGCCAACAAAAAGAACAGTTCAGAAACCCAGTCGGCAATAGATACTTTTAGGTATCATATGAACAGCAATTTTAAAAAGACACCAAAAAAATCTCTCCTGGACGCACTACCACAATTTCCACGAGGTGATTTGCTTATGTAGCTCTGCAAGGAAAACACAGAAGAAATTGAGAGCCCTCACTGACCCCCAAATCTTGTATCCCCTCTGCAGACAAAGGACAAAGGGTACTGCACTGGCCTGTGAAGGCAGAAGACCCTTCTCTCCTCCACCCATCCTGCTTCCTCTGTAGACTATGGTGCTGTGGTTTGGAGTTTAATTGGAGGAACATGCTCCTGAGCACGGAGTGAGTGAGGTGCAACAGTGGTGTGAACCCGAGCAGCTCACACACGCCATCGAGCGCATTGTCCCTGTGCCTGCCCAGGGCCAGGGGTTGCAACCTGAGGATTTTTAAGGTCTCCTCCAACTCAAACCATTCTGTGATTGTCAGCAAGCTACAGGTGCGTGTAAGAAAAGGCAGGAGAAGCAGATGTGTGACCGCAAGGGAAAAGGGTGATAACAGCCCCAGTCAGAAATCATTCATTCCAAGGTGCCCTTGTTTTATATTTAGGTATTCCTTGCCTATAGTTTTAAAAGCATGTGTGCAAAATGAGCAGCTTTATTTTGCCCTTACAGGAGAGATGTTCCCAGCCAACCGAAGAGGGATGATGTACTGTAGACTGACAAGGGCTGCTAGGCTCGATCACCGCAAGTGTTTCAAACTGTGGGAGAGCTAAACACAGAGTGAGAACGTTTTATTTTTAAAAAGCCTGGCAAGCCGTGCTCCCCATATAGCTCACTTCCTCCCAGAAACTTTCCCTAAAATATTTTTGTTTGATATTTTGATCCAAGTCCTTATCGGATCCAAATCCGAGGCTCCTGACATCTGCTCCCATCTTTTCTGGAGAAGCTGGAGCCTTCAAAAGCAGGTAACTGCTGCCTCTGCACCCTGACTGCAAACACGCTCAGAGTAGTGACAATGGTCTGTTCTCAACTGTCAGCGTTTACCAGCTACTACCCACTTCTCCACGCTCCAGCCCTGCCATATGCTCAGTGCAGAGTAGCCCCTGATGATGTGTTGTAACGAGGATGATCCTGTTTAAAGGTTTGTGCATAACACAAAAATAAATATCGGCGTTATTGGCAGCGGCAGCAACACATACAATCGTTTGCCTGAAAACTCCTCTTACTAATAGACATGGATTTCAGTCACTTTTTGTCTAGCCAATTTTAACTGTTTGAGCTGGCAGCGCTATGCCAGGTATCTGTTTGAGAGACAGATGCTTTGGAGACACTTCAGCTCAAAAAAGTTGAGGCATTTCTTTGATGAGGGCTGGGGAGAGGAAATGCATTGCCTTGCCCAGAATAACAGCAAGGCTTATCCTTGCCAAAGATCCTACTACTATTCCAAGTAGGAACTTGGGATTCAGTAGAAACAGGGGTAAGCTCTTGTCCAGGATCACCCATTTGCCTTTGGCCAGGTTGTTTTTATTTACACCTCAGGTTGTTCTTATTTACATCTCAGGTTTGTGAGAGATTTTTAATTTTATTTTTTTAAAAAACTTCTCGAAGTTGACATGTATTTTCTCACAAGCCAAACCTATCCCTACTCAGGGTTTTCTAAAGCCATTTACACAGCATGGGAGAGTTTTGTGCTGAGCTTAGGACTACAGGAGAAAACATTTATCACCTGCAAATCCTGCTCCTGGATTTAGGGCTGGGTACCCACAGCAAGCACAAATTTAAACTGTCAGTGCTTTTCAAACAGAAATTAAATAAAAGTGGGGTTAAGGGGAAATCTGGATAAAAGAAACTATGAGTCTGTTAAAACAGGATAAAGATAGAAGAAAATCTGATCAAGACAAGGTGAAATACTGGGTACCAGACAGGATGGACAAGGCTCTGGTAGAGTAGAAACAAGAGCATCCCCAACACAGATGCAACAGCAATCAGGCTACAGGTAAAAAAAACACCCTGCAAGGGAAGTAGGATAATGCTTTGTTTTTAAACTCAGCTTGTCCGCAGAAGAGCCCACATGAAAAAGCTCAGAGTGCCGATGTTTGGCTTCTCAAACCACAGACTTTTTGTTTCTCCGTGCTCACAGAAACATCTGTCTGGCTGTAACCCCTGCCTCACTCACATCACACTCCCAAACATTTACCCCGGCGAGCGCGGCAGAAGACGCGATCAAACCCCGTCATAATGTACACAAGGAGAAGGCCACCACATGTGTCTACAATTAAGGTCACCCAGGCATTTTTCTGACTTTTGAGTCTCAGGCACTGCTGGATTTTGCTCTGTGCAAACATAGGATGCACACACCCAGGAGCCTCCCCCTGGGATGGGGTGCATTTGGGAGCAGCATCCTACACCAAGGCAAAGTCTCAATGGAGTCTGCGGGAGCTGCAGGGTGCTCAGCACTTTTGAAAAGCAGAACACTTATATTTAGACTCTTAAATGAACTTCGCAGCCTAAATTTAGGCTCCTATTTCTGACACCAAATAAAAAAAGAAAAAAAAAAGAAAAAATCCATATGAGCCTCCAAATTTAGAACTGGGTACCTCAACATAGTCATGTCGGAGTGAAATGTAAACCTTGCACTTCGGCCCACATTCCTATCAAGTTGATTTCCAAAAGGGGAAGCGATCAAGCACGCAATATTTTAAAAGGAAAATAATAATCCAGACTTGCTTGTGTGAATTCCTTACATCCTGCTTTATTGCTAGCTGCGAGTCAATTGATTTGGATCTCACTTGCAGCCTCTTACACAACTGCAACTCCATCAGCTCTAACGAAAGCAAGATTTTTTGCAGAATTTCCATCTCAACTTCAGCTGTTAAATCATATTTCCAAAAGGAGCAGTGGCATATAAAAAGTTTTAGTCCCAGCAAACTCCGCAGGGCTAAGGCTCCTAAATCCATGCTGAAGTATTACACACCTTTCAATTTTGACTCGTATGAAATATCACTGTGCAAATATTTTCCATTTGCAGGAATCACCTGCTCCTGACAGCTTCTCAGGGAATTTTTCTTCACGTGTAATACAATCTAAACATATGGGTTGCATTAAGTTGGGTTATATCAGGTCATGCCACCTGACACAGTATAGCCCAACATAATCTAATGCCATGTAAATCATTCATTACTACGAACCAAAGGAAAAAAAAAAGAAGAAAAAAAGTCAGCTTTTCTCCCACCTCACAGGCAGCTGCAGCAGATAAAGTGTGTATATTTTCATAAAGGGCCAGGTGAGCATCTGTGTTTTGGTGTTACTTCAAGGCATTTCACTACATCTCCATTTCCATGGTGGCCACAGCTACAGTACCCAGCTTGCTGATAACGAGCAGTGAAAGGAAGGGAAGGTTTAGGGCTTAGTTTTAGAGAATATTTTCATAGCTAATAAATGCTACAACAAAAGTAAAAATGTCAGAAATATTATAGCAGAGCCATAAAATTCAGTGCAGGTCCAAAGCTCAGTGAAAACCAACAGAGGAACAGGTGGGAGAGCAGGCGAAGAGGATCAGCTGTCCCAGGAGGTGAACGCAAGCCACGGTGCAAATCCATTCCCATAGAGGCCAGATTTCAGGTTCTCCCACTCCTGCTTAAGCAACAGAAATTAGTAATTCTGCATCACTTCATCAACTTTACCTAACTAGGAGTGATCAGCCTCTTTTACCAGCCTCACAGCTGCTCCCTACTTAAAACTGGGGAGGCAGGGGGAGAGAGAACCATAGTGCAGGTTATCCCCTGCAGGAGACCTGCTCCCATCACTGGGAAGTGGCATAGAGAGGTTTCTATATCTCATTCACTCTGCACAACATTTCATCTCCATGCAGCCCCTTAGAGCTGGAAAAATTATTCTTGGGGTTTTAAAGCAGGCATTGAAAATCAGCAGTTCTTCCATAAATATTAAACTATCACACTCATTATGACAAAGGCATCTGCTGAAGGCGATTATTTGTCTGAACAGCCCACACAGCGTAGGTAGAACATGGGTTATGTTAAGAGCCTGTTGTAGGATGCAGTCTTGTATCATTTTATAAAGAAGGAATTTTACATCCAAAGGGTAAAGCTTAATATCATGAATTATAACGGTAGTAAGTTACTGCTGATTTTTTTCATTTTGCAATTCTGTATTTTTAAAGTTGTCTACTTATCCGCTAGAACTGCACTGAATTGGATTTAATTGCCAACAGATTTTTACTTATAGCAATAGGAGTGTCTTGTGAGTAGCTACAAAAGGATTCTTACAGCAGCAGGAAAATAACATCCCTTTACACTGAAATAAACAATTACTGCTGATATAAAAACATAGTGAATCACACAGGCAAGCATGAACTCTGCTTACAATTGAGATAATTTCAGCTGAACTGGCTTTAAACTCAAATTCATGCTAATGAAGAGACTGCAAACACACCTTGAAACCTAATTCAATAATGAGATCAACAATTACACTTAAAGGTTACTTAGCACTGCAGCAATGTGAGCAAAATCCTTTTGATCACCTATATTGTGCTGTTCATTATTTTCTTTGATGATTAATAACACTGAAAAGCACTTGGTAAAAGAATAAAATGAAGTACAATATTTATACCTTATTACAAAGTGCATTAGCAAATCAGAGCCCTCAGAGCACCTACATTAAAAGGAAAACATCATCAATATTTGATGTTTGTCTTCTTTAACATCTAGCTGTGGTTTTAACAACAACAAAACTTTCAACCTTGGATCCACTGCAGTCCCCAAAAGTGCCATCTTTTATCCAGCAGACCCACGTGCTGGCCATTTTCTTACACTTCTTTGTTTCCATCCTTCTGTGGCCCTCAGAAAATAGAAATCAGCATTTGCGAATGTGCAATTTCAAGAGGTGAGTGGCACGAGACATTTCAGCGAGCAAGAGGAAGGCAGTTATTTGACTGGGTGATTTCAACACTATTCTGCGTCGGGAGGGAAAATGGCACGAAGACATTGTGCTAGGCAACAGATCATGTAAACATTTCCTATGACAGTCTTTCATCATCTATAGGAACATTTACACTGCCAGATCTTGTCTCCTTTAAAAATGTCAGCTCGGTAAGTTTGATGCACATGTGCTCCTTCTGTAAGTGTCTGCTCAGGCAGACAGTTTACTAATTTGTGGCTCAGTAAGCCTTCCACTGCACCGAGCACCTTGAGGTTAGCACAACTCTAATCATTATTTGATAACAGAAATCTGTAAGCATCACATCCCTGGTAACAAGAACATTGTATCTTAGCAACCAGCCTTGATATTCAAACAATTTCATTAAAGCGTAGCACCTCTTAGCAGGTGGGTGAGTGCGGGTGTTGATAAACATTTATAACATGATCAACCATTGTGTTTGCCAACACTATAATCATCATGACAAATTTATGAATCTGTTTACAAGCTCTTAGGTACCAACCTAAGTAGGTAAACTACCTCATAGCACGCTTCTGTGTCTACAGATAGAGGCGCATTCCGAGATTCGATGCTTCTTCAAATTGAACATATTGGGGAAAAGGTTAGCAGATGAACATCACATGTCACCGTAAAAATCACCATTTAAATTAAACCACAAAGGATGTGTTAGAGCAAGGGCAAGGATTATATTTCACCCCCAAGAGAGCAAGGAAATTTAAAGTTGAAACTGCTTGTAATCTATTCTCAGGTACCCAACAGGGCACGAGTGTGGACACGGTGCCCCAGCCCCACAGGGAGGAACCTGGGGGTCACCCCCACCAGACGTAGAGAGAGGTGGCTTCCTAACCTGAGCCAGAGCTCGGCAGCCCTGCCAAAGGGAGATATCAGGATAACCCATCTGCCTCTCAAGAGAAAGGAGCAAAGCTCAAATTATTTCAGTTCATCAAATACAGCACACCTACACCCAAGAAGGATGAGAGGCTTTGAAGAAAGCAAATCCGCCGCCTTATTTGGGAAATGCAGCTTGGACATCCTCAGCCATGCTCAGCAAAAAGGGCTCACACAAACATATCTTCTGAAGTGGAAGCGCTGCAGGCCAGATTGGCTAAATTTTGCTTATAGAAACACAGGAAATCTTGCTCAGTTCTGGGTTAGAGCCCTGTCCCTTGCTGTCGCAGGAAAGCTCATCATATAATGCTGTTCATAAACTACTTTGCTTCGTCTTAAAACCAGTTAACTTTGTTAACCCCATAACTTCCATGGGAAGTTTTTTCTGAATTTAGATAATTTGAGGACTCTTAATCTCAGGCTGATTTTATTTATGGCTCTTGAATATTCGTTTGTTCTCGTGCCAATATTGTCATTTAACTGAGACCACTCAACGTTTCTCGGTGTTTACATCCCCCTTTTCTTTTTTTAAGCACGGAGCAATCATGACCCCTCTTAGTCTTCATTGTTGCTAGGCTAAACAAATTGTGCTCTTTTATGGCTGTATTACATCAACACAACCCTGTGGAGGGCAATAGGTTTGCTCTTTTGTAATCAAAACCAGCATTTGATCTCATGAACTTAAATGGAAATATCCTTCTAGGAGTGTTACTTTCTAAAGTGATTTCCAGTGTTGAGTTGCTGCCCAGAGGGGCAAGGGGGAGAGAGAGGGGACAGCCAGAGAAAGTGAACTGGCCAGCCCAGGGTCAGACAAACTGACCGCTCTGTTTGCAATTCCGTGTGCCAGCTGAAGTCCCTCAGGTCCCTTGGAGGGCCAGATTTTATGCAAGGGTTCTGGTTGCCAACCTCAGTTATGAAACCACTTATCTACCCAAACCCACATAAGAATGTGAGCCTCTCCACCCCTTACTTTCCCTGAAAGCTGAAGTCACCTTTACCACGTCACAGGGTTCTCTGAGAGAAACACCTTCAGGCCACAACATCCCCCAGGCATGGATCACACAGACTTGGGTCTAAACACACTCTCAGATTCAAATTTCATAGTCTTACATCTAGATTGTGGACACCAAGCCAGCCTGTGGTTGGAAGGCCATATCTAGAAACTTCCAGACACTCATTTCTGTGAGGAAAACACTCTCATGGCATTATCCATCAGTCAGATGCTTTTCTGCATTGCCATCCGCAGGGGAGGATGTGCCAAGAAGCAAACAAAGGCAACAGGAGTGGCAAAAATATTTAAGACTAATGGGTAGAGAAATAGAATACATGTCATACCCTGGCTTTGTGTCTGATTAATGCATATTTCATTAAAAGAAATCAGAAGAAAAATTCTTGCAACAGTCAAGAACTCCTTGATGCTTCAATCTAGTCTTCAAAATGACCTGTTCCCCTTTCCAGTGGCTGGTTTGCAATAATTTTTGGAAGCAAACCCTGTAATAACCTTGCTCGAGCTGCAATGTGTGTTTAAAATTTACCAAAAGGTGGAAGACAGAATGCAAGCAAGAGAAAAACAGGAGTATGAAGTTTGTACCTTGTACCTATGGCATCCAAGGTAACACCACCGCATCACTGATTTCACACTGGGCACATTACATCAGGCTATTAATCTACCTGAAATACCTGGGGCCAAGTGAAGCGTTCTGAAATAGGTAACTGAGACTCTCTTTTGGAAATTAAAGTCATCCACTGCAAAAAAGGAACAACACATTTTGTCACTGCAGCTTGTTGTCTTTGTGGTTAACTTTCCTTCCAGTGCTAAAATCCAATGATAACCCTATAAAGTACAGCTGGGGAAGGAAACCCACCTGACACAGACTAATGTTTTAGTGGGGTTTTTCCCCCCTCTTTTCCTTTAAACCAACTGTCCAGGTTTGTAAAGCTATATAAGTTTTAATTAGGTATTGTAAGTCACTAAAAAAATCAGGAACAAGAATTGAGGACTGCAGTAAACTGTAGAAAATACTACACACACACACTTTACTAAACCAGTGCCAAGTACACATACACGTCAATCATATATATAAAAAATACAACTTTACAAATGTGAAGCAGTTCCACACCAAAATAGAAAGGGGGGAACCTATTTTAAGCAGAAGACCAAGTAAATCCATATTTTCTCCTATGAAACAAAGTACAAATTTAGTTTCCAAAGGTACACTCTTTTTTGTTATCAGACAATACATATAAAAAAATTTGGCCAGCTGTGGCTTCTAATGCCTCAATTTCACCTTCTATAAAATGAGAGAACTTGAAACTCATCTCCTTTCCTGAAAGATATCATTTTCAAAGCACTCTAAACCTGAGCTTATTTTTGAAGTAGTGTCTTCAGAACAGGCTGAAGAAACACCATAAAGAACAACATCACTTGCATGCAGAAGTCAAATTCATATTCGTTAGCAGAAATCTTTATACTCTGTGTTTTCATAGCACAACAGAGTCTGAGCTACGGAGTGATGACAGCATTAAACTGGAAAGAAATTTTCTCCTTCCCCTTCAGAGTATTTCTTTTGCAGGACGCATGTTCAGCAGTCAAAAAAGAGAAATGAATGAGTATTTGTAATGCTGCAAAAAATCTCAAGTCTGGGTTAAAATTTCTAAATGCAGTTTGAAATGAGACAGGTTTAGAAGAGAGGAAGAAGACTTTGAGGTGGCCTTCAGGCAGAGTTGCCCTGCTCTGTTACTCCACCCATCTACTATTCATAGAAAAATCCGGTATTTTGGGTTATTATTTTTCCAGCAGCCTCAGACCGCATCTGTTCCCCATGAAAGATTAGTAAAGGCTCACATGGAGCCAAAACCCGGCGTAAAACCTCTCTTACTGCACGTCTTGTTTGCTAATACTCTATTAGCCCAGCTTCCAAGTCTGTCCCACATCCCTGCCACACAGAGGAAGCCACCTGACAACACTTTCTGGCCACACAATGCAGCAGGCAAGGACACATTGCCCAGGTCAGCCAGGAACAGACACAGGGGTGATAATAAAACACGGTTCTACAGCAGCAATAATCACTTAACACCCCCACGGGCTGGTTAAATATTATCCCTGTTATGCAGTTTGGGAAAACCAACAGAGATTGTAGCTGAGGCTACACGGAGCCACTCATCAGACGTGGAGTTTGATCTCCTTGGGTCCAGGTCCTCATTTTTATATCGACAATCAATGCCAAGAAAAGGTAAATGGAGGTTTTCAGATACAGAGATTTCTGTGGGGTGAGAGGGGCAGTTTCTAATGCTTTTATGGCCTTCCCCAAAGCAGCTATAGGGCTGCTCAAGAGTTTTGGCTCACAAAAGGAGAAGAGCACATGCTGAGGCCACCTGTGACTCCACATTCCCCTCTTTCATTCCTCATCCTTCTCCTCCCCTCCTTCCTGGGGGGAAACTACTTACAAAGAGACACACCATGGGTATCTGGGAGGTCCCATAAGTTTGAAATTTCTGTGATTCAAACTCCAGCAAGCTGTTTTTACCCATACTGGGCCAGGAGCAGCAGAATGCTGAGAGCATGCTGAGAAACAGGGTCCTACTGCACCAGCTGGGGGTAACATTTTCTTGCAACCAGCACAAGATGCCACAGCTGATGCCTGAAGATAAATATACACCCTTTCATATTTTACCAGCATATTTCGCCTTTTCGGCACAATACTCAAATCTGTTTAATTTTCAAACTGCCAGCTGAAATCTTCCTGACATTTTCAGAGGAGAAGGACAAGAGGACCAAGGCTGAGGACGCCCACGCAGAGCACTGCAGGTGACATCTCTTTGGGCCCAGGACAAAAATGCCACCACAAGGGATGGTAGAAGAGCCCACTCCAACACCACTACACAGCAGCTTCCAAGACTCCGGTATTTGTTTTACAATCACTAAGCAAAGTCCTCCAAAAATTTTTTGCTAACTCTAGGCAGTTGAAGTGCCCATTCCCAACACAAAGGTTTAAATATTCAAAGTTTTTGTGCTGGTGTGTGCTGGGCTGGTATGTCCTAAATACATCCTTTTCCTTGATTCCCAGCAGAACTTTTTGTCCAAAACAGGCACACAAAACCAAAACCCACCATAAGCCAGGTAAAGCTGAGTTTCATACTGGTCTGAGCCAACTTGTGGGCCACCTACTTAGTACTATCACAATAATTAAGAATGTTCTAACAGCAGGGGAAGGTGGAAAACACTTCGGATGTTTTGCTGAATCTCCTGGAGCTGTATGAATTTCCCAGCTTTAGTTCTTCAGAAGCCCATCCTATAGATTAAGATCTTGCAGTGGTCAGTTAAATTATATATGTTTTTCATTAGAAGCCTAAAGATAAATATGAATTCATAAGTGTGTGTATATACAGTCATATCTGCAGGATTTAATCATTCGGATCACAGTGGAAAGTAGTTTTTAACACAGCAGTGAATTTTGCCTTTCCAGTGTGTTAGAGAAAAGAAAAAAAGTAGAGCTGTGTATGAACATAAATCAGAGTGACCTTTACCACTTCTTTAACTCCCAAGGAAAAAGCTATTGTATTTTAGGGAAAGAATAGTCTCCATTAAAGAAAGAGACAATCAGCCCATTAGGTCAATTTTAATTTTAAGACCAGAATATTAAATACTCCCTTTGATTATGAATTGTATTAAAGTGATTAAAATCATCTAATAAAAAAATCCTAATCCCAGACCTGCTGTCATATAAATATATACAGTTCAAAATATTTCATTGCAACTTAACATTGGTAATAAGGTCCATAATTTATTAAAATTATAATCTAACCAGACTTAAATTAATTTTAAAACTCAAAAATATACACTGTTACCATCTTACTGCCTGATATAAAAGAATGCCTGTAAAATCACGTTTTCTAGCCTTTTACTTCAATCCCGATTGTGTGACCACCTCTACAACATAAAAACAAACTCCAACAGATACTGGGAGAGATGAGTGACAAAAGCTACAGGCAGAAATCCTAACATTTTCCTGAAGAATCTTTGTTATTATTTATAAACACTTTTTTTTTCTGTTGCTGTAACACAACCAGGAGACATATGCAGATAGATAAAACACCAAATGTTTATTTTTTTAATTTGTTTTTTTATGTTTTAAAGTGATCTCTGCATTATGCAGGCTTTTTCCTTCAGATCACTGTTATAGTCTTCCGAGGCAGGCTGCAATCCCCGTTTGACTCATCACATTATGTGCTCGTATTAAGTTTTGCATTAAATCCCAGTGCCATCCATAACTTGCTACTAATATCTTTACACCACTGAGGCTTTGATATTTGATGGAAAGCCCCTGAAACCTCACCAAGGGTCTCATCAAATCAGGCAAGCCTCGCTTTGCTATGTATTTACCAAGCGAAGCATATATTCAAGTGAACCCAGTTTGAGGAGTCCATGGTTAGTTAATCAGCTATGAAGAGTTTTATCAACCTATTGTTTTTAGCAATACAGCCAAAATTCTACGAAATGGCATCCCTTGCTGCTCTACTTGAATATCAATGCTTTACCTGAAGAGAATCAAAATGGTATCTCTCCCTCCCACTAATTCCTGACTTCTTGCTTAGTGCAACGCATCTAAAGAAATGAAACTTATTGAATCAAGTTTAATGACATAATAAATTCTTCCCTTCAGACAATGTTGAGGCTTAATTCACTAGAGCACTTTAAGCCTTTGCCTTTAGCATCTGATGGGTCATTAGTCTGTAATCCAGCAGCTAGCCTGTTTGGAATCTAAACTAAATCAGGAACCGTATCAGTAGTTTCTGAAATATGACTGGCAGGTCAAGTGGCCTCAAAAAGACTGCCTGGGGCAGTTAAGACTAGGATAGGGCATGACTAGAACAGAACCAGTGATGAATCTGGAAGCGTGTACTCAATAAAGACTTCATTCATTCTAACTCACTAAACAGCAGTTCTTCAAATGACTTGACTTATATTTTTGATGTTTTTAACCAGTAGGTCATGCAATAAAATTGTCCTGTATGTGCCAATAGGCTTAACACACAGATCATTGACTTGCATGCTTGGGCATATTTTATTTATATTTTTCCCTCAAGTTTTTCCATAGCAGCTTGAAGAGGGCAATAGAATCACTGCCGTGTGGGAAAACATGTAATCTAAAGGACTTAGATCATACAATTTTGAAAAGCAGAAAGTTTGATGAAACACCCTTTTGTCCAAAAGGAAAAAAACTCTGAAATGCCAGTTCCTACACCTGGAAAGTCACATTCTTGAGATGCTACGTATAATCTGTGCTCCCAGCTGAATATTTCTCACGTTACGTATTAAAACCACTCCGTATGCAATAATTTTAGGGCTTTTCAATACAAGCCAGAAAAACCAACTCTGCTTTAGAATTTCAGCTGGAGTATTTCAGGCTTATTGGAGAGGAAAGCGTGCTGTGCTCATCTCCAGCACCCTCCACCACAGCATTCACTGAACTCTCGCAAGACTTGATTCAAAGTCCACTTCAGTCAATTGACCCCAGTGGTCTTTAGATCAGGCCCTTAATCTGTACATTGCACTCAGATAATCAGTAACAGCTTAGTTAGAGGACTTTTTTTTTTTTACACCCATCATTTCCCAGATTCAATGGAACATTTCCAAACCCCTTGAAATCAGGCTGGTACTGCTGGTGGATACAGTGCAGCACATGCTGTAGCCGAGGTTTAAGTTGTGTTTGCAGTTAAAAAAACAAAACAAAACCCACTGTGGGGGGGGGAAATAAATAAATAAACACATAATCTTGACACTTTGACTCCCAGAAAACACCCTGAACTATGCTTCAGCTCTGATGCCATAGTGATTTCTCAGTGGAGACAGGCGCATTGGCACCAAGCAGGGAGTGAAAAGGAAGACTAATTCTGGTTTGGAAACAGAGCACGGGGCTGGGTTATGAACTACAGACCAAGTTCCCCCACTGTCCCTAGAATACCAAAATACCAGTATTAGAAAGGCAGACAGGATAATCTCAAGATCCCTGCTCTCCAGGGAGACAGGAGCCCACAATCACCCCATTCAAGAGTCACCTTCCACAGAGAGGCTGTGGGAAATTCAGCAGGACAAATCCCAAAATATCCCCAATTAGAAAGATAACTCATTTCCAGACCCAGCCTGCTCAAAGTTATCTACAGTTTAATTTAAATATGCATTAAACACACTGTGTAGCAGAGGCAAAATTACTTATTGCTTTAAGCATGCCCATGCTATTTTAAAATAGCCTGGCCGTCATGAGCATTTCTCCTATTATCTTTGGTGACATTTAATCAGTGCTTAAATGTTGGGAACACAGGGGAAAGAAATCAGGTTATATATTTGGGAAGGCGACTCTTAGAAATTAGGCTTCTTTCCAGAAGAAAACTTAACCAGTTGCTCACTGCCTAAGCAAACAGAGTTAACACATACATTTTCTCCTGGTAGGAGGAAAGTCACAACACACTCCAGCCAGGGACAAATTCTTTTGGGGATGCACTACCAAAGCTGAATCTGTATTCCCAGAAGACTCAGACCAATAACTTCAGCCTCTGTACAGTAAGATTCTCTTTTTCCATGTGTCTCACACACTACGGAGGTAGAGAAGGTGTTTACAGAAATGAGGAAATGTAATATTTTTTCATTTATTATTGAACTATTAAAGGCACTCTGTCATTTGGGATCTCCCTCCATCTCCAGCCTTTGTATTCCAAGGTACTTCAGTAATGGCAGTAAGTGAAACTAAAATGCCAACTTGAGATTTGCATTATAAATGGCATATACAAAGAGAGATTTTTTTAAACTTTGGTTGATCTAGCATATCAAAGATCTTTTTCTCTCTTTTTCTGAGCTACTTCAGTGACTGTATTGAAGTGAACTGAAAGGATTAGCTTGAAAGTGGCAAGAAATCTGGCATGCAAAGAAATAAATTTTTTTCCCCACACTTATTTCAGTTGAACTCTTCATTATATGGGGGCCCCTTTCCTCTTCTGAAATGCATTTTTCTCTGTCTCTCTCAAGCCATCCCATGCTGTGCCAATACCAAACAAGGTGAAAATACAAAGTGTGCAAGAGCAGCTCCTGACACTGGTTCCTTCAGCCCCTCTTCAACCTTCCGCACTGCTAAACTGGGCACCAGAGTGAAGACTGCTACGTATTTACTCATCATTTCCTCTCTAGCCAGAGCTGGAGGTAAATCCAGCGACACTCATGGCATTTGCCTCTCCCACACTTTGTCCTGATGCACTTCCCTACAGCACAGACCTCCATGTGATCGGGATACACATCCCAGAAACACACACGGAGGATGTTCTCCGCTTCCCCAGGAAATCACACGCTGTTTTCACTACTCGCAGTGTGGTTAGCATAGCCTTGCTCCAGTAATATCTATCTGGGAAAAATGAAACAGCATGGAAAAGTCACCAGGGGAAGAAGAGCAGAAGGAATGACTCAGCTGTGAACCTGGATTCAGACAAAAATGACTAAGAGCTCCCAAAATCAAAGAAAAAAAAAAGTTTCACAACTGCTGATACCAATTCTCCGCTCAGATACGCTCCCACTTAGAAAACTTACAAGTTAGATTATTCTTTAGAAATATTGGTCACTCTCTGGCTTCCTACCTAGCTCATCCCTTTCCTTGGAATAACTAAGCAAACCAGCTGCATTAACTCTTTGAAACAAAAGCCCTTTGTGTTTACTGACAACTTCAGTGGCAGTCCTAGAGAAGTCTCAGAGACGAGCTCCCAGCCTGTGTCTGGTGGAAGGCTGAAGGTCTGAGGGGGAAGAAGGGGCTGGCAGGCACAGGCAAGGAGAAAGGTTTGGGTTTCCCAAGCTGGGGCTGAGTCAGAGCTCAGGGCTCCGCTAGCGCTCCGTGTTTATGGAATAAATCGTTATTCCCATCGCAGACGCACTCACTGCCCACTCCAGCCAGAGCTCATTCCTCTTACATCAGAGACTCCACAGCAAGATTAGACAGACATGCAGCGGGGAAAAAATCCAGCTCAGGACAGTGTAATCCCCGCTTTTTTGACAAACTTGTTTGCGCCGGGGCAGCCCAAAGGCCTGCAGGAGAAATGACCTGTGTCCAGGCTGGCGGCCAAGGACAAACCATGGGATACTCAGAGTACCAAAAATATGGGGAGTGTTACTCCAGACGCAACAAAATACAGCTTATAGGGTCATGCCACTGGGATAGTCTTTAATGCGTGGCTTCTAGAAGTTGATTTATTGGCAACTAATTACAGAAAATACTGGGGGGTTTCTTCACATCACACAGACCACAATAGATGCTCCATCCCTCAGTGCCGATGACACAGGCACCCTGTCAGAGCTGAATAGCTGCCTAGTGACCCCTCCTCTTCATCAGGGGGGACTCGCTAATGTCCTGGGCTAAAACTGTGCCAGCACCAGCTGGCAGGCACGCTCGTGAACCGACAAAAACCACCCCGAAGACAAGCGAGACCTCTGCAACCTGCGGAGGCAAGACCAGAATTTCTCCTTCGTCCCAAGATTAACTGCAGGAGAGTGCTCCAACAGCTATTCATCACCACCAGCACCTAAAGCCTTCCTTACTGCATATATCAACGTGTTGAGGGCTGTGACTAATGGAAAAGGCACCACCCTATAAAAAGGAATAAAAATGAAGGAACCATCAGTAACAAGCAGCAAGTCAGCTGTATCAAGCTAATTTTTTTCTCACGCAAAGATTTGAAGTAAATGCACACTCACCAAAAAAAACCAAACCAGCCTTCTTATTAATCTCCTGATAAAGAAATGCAAAATATTAAATTAGTTTAGGTTTATTTCAAGCAGCCTTAAAGAGATAAATAAAAATAAGCTCCCAAAACACCCAGGGAAGTGACACAAGCCTGTGATCCCACAGAGGCTACAAGGATGCTGAGCCACATGTAAAATACTGTTTGCACATGTGAAGCTCAGCACTCAACAGACTTCTGAGAAGAGAGTAATGTCAAATAAAAGAATAGCTGTATTAATAGCTATATTTACTTTCGCTGGTGCTTTCCTATAAGACTACAGATAGGTAGAGGAATTAATTTTCTGGCTGCTGGCAGGGGAGAGCCCACCTTCTGTAATGACCCACCCAACTGGGTCAGCCTGAGCCTGATGGCAGAAATGAGCAATAAAAAGTTTAACACTGTCTGAAATAATCCCGGATTTCATTTAATCTCCCTCCTAGTACTAAAAATAACAGAAAGCAATAAAATCTCAGATGGTGCATATTGCAAGAGCCGGCTTTTAATCTCGCTGATGAGAAAAAGAAAAAGCAACAGACCCCTTTCTCAGCTTCCCAACACTCCCAATTTTGATTCTTTTCCTGCAGTGCTAGAATATGCACCTACTTCCTTGCATTAACACATCTCCAAATAACACTCATAGGGACTATTTTCCTACACATAAAGTTACTTTCTCTGTTCAGAAGAGTATAACTGGCTTTGGGAAGAAATATAAAAGAGTTGCTAAAGCCAGTAATTTCCTCAGCCACACATATGGCTTCTAAGTTTAATAGCAATTATGTCATTTTTATGTATGATTCACTTGATGTTGTTTTCATGTGAATCATTTGACATATATAACTCCGGCAGATTTCTTAAATAAGCATATCACCAGAGACTAAATTACNGGGGGGAGGAAGGGGGTGGCAGGGCAATAAATGGGGGCCTACAGCAAGCAAACACCTGCAAAGACACTGCATTCAAGTGTCTCCCTGTCGGGACCTGAAGAGCATCTCTGCAGCACCCAAGGTCTCTCCAGCACCCAAAATACGGTGCAGCCACCCTGGGCATGGCTCACGGGGCTGCATCTCTTCATCCCTTCCCTTTGCAGGAGCACAAATGTGGCCACAACCACCTGCTGTTCAGCACTTGAGCAGGTGCAGCAGGGACACCAACACCCCCCAAACGCACGAGGTTTTAATTCTCACTTCTCTTCTTGCTGGGGATAACAGGGGAGGCCAGAGCTGTGGAGGGAACAGGGAAGGAAACAGCCCGGTCGGAGAGGTGTTTACAGTTTTCTCGCCCGACCTCCCTGTGCTCTCACCACAACACACACCCTTCTTTCCAGAAGGGATCTCATACCCTGCAACACCCCTTCCTCATTTTCAAACCGTTCACCGCCCTGGTGCTCAGCAACCTGAGCCTCGGCCACAGGCACCGACCAGCCCTTCCTCCCCTTTCCTGGAGACACGCAGCTGGGCATCCCCCTCCAGCCCCACACCACCCCAGCTCCCCGCGCTCTCAGGAACAATGAGCACAGAGGGTTTATTTTGCCAGCTTAACTGTTTTTAACATATTTCCATTAGCTCCCAGCTCAGCATATAAAGGCAAAATACCTGACTCATTGCATTTATGGGCCTCGAGTGAACCAGCCACAGGCATTTTCCACACCCTTCTTGTTACTCCACTTGGGGAGCAAGCTTCTTTCAGAAGGAAATCCACTTCTCTTGCTATAAAAAAGCCTCGAAAACTGGTTGTAACATCTTCAGCTGTAACTGCATGCAAAGGCTCTATACCTACAGCAAATTCCCACCAATATTTTGTTTCCATCTTATAAACTCCACTAGTCCTCGCTCACAAACGTAAAGCAAAGATAGCTGCTCTGAGCAGTTTCTGAGAGCTGATATCTGTGTACTTTGGCTGGTATCAAAAGAACAATTAAGCACACACTTAACATAATCACCCAAGTAAATGCACTAACTCCCTTAAGACAACCTTATTTGCTTGTTTTATTTAAGAACATATTCAAGAGATTTGTTTGAAGAAACCAAAGCAAACAGCGAGACCAGGGCTCAACCACTAAACATCCACGAGACCAACCACTCCAAATCTTTTCCAACACAAAAAAACAAAATTCAGGTTTCACTGTTCAGCTTTCAAACACGAAAAGCTAATAAGTCACCACAAGATAGAACCCCAACTTTGTTTTCCCACCGCCCACAGCTGATTTTACCTTAAAAATGAACACGTTCCCTCTTCTCTGCTTCCTTCCTCCTGTCCTTGCTCCAAGAAAGTGGCCAGCCCAGCTCCTCTGATATAGTCAGGTCCCTGCAGTCAGGCCCAAGTGAAGGCACCTGTGCCGTCTGGGGCAGCCAGAGCACACCTGGGAGCAAGGAAGAAGGTGAACGAAAGCCTGTAAGCCAAGCCAAGCCATCTAAACTGGCAAGTGACAAGCGTGAGGTTTGCGCATGCACACCTACTGGGACAGCAATAATCCTCCTGCTAGGGTGAGCAGGCACCCTAATCACCTCTCTCTGTTATTCATGGTACTCACACAGAGTGTTTGTCTCCAGGCTCTCCAGGCCAGCGGTCACAGCACCAAGGCTGACAGAGCTCAAGAAGTGTTTGGACAGTGCTCTTGGGCACTTGGTGTGACTCGTGGAGATGGTGCTGTGCAGGGCCAGGAGTTGGACTTGATGATCCTGGTGGGTCCCTTCCAACCCAGCATCTTCTGTGATTCTGTGACACATACAACGTCACTTGTTTTTTACAGCTGAAACACTTGAAGGATGAGATTAAATTCCCTGGTGAAAACACCCCAGAGACACCAGGATAAGTCAGCTTGGAGGTGAGCTGTGTTCACACTGATGTGAGCAAGCCCGTGACGGTTTTCTTCTCACAGCAATAGTCCAACCTCCTTCTGTTCACTCATTATTTCAGGTGCCTATCCCAGCTGCTCATGCTCAGATGTTGCAGATTATCACTGGTAGGAGCTCTTCACTCCTAGAAGTTTTGTTCATTTTCATTCAAAACCTGTTTTTTCTCCCTTTTCCTCCTGCTGTACAGATCTGGCAATCTGGTTTTATGAAACAAATGATTCCCCAAAGACAAGTGTGCTGACAGGAATCAATACAGCTGGTTTGACTCCCCTGAGACGCGGCTTGTTCAAGGTGAAAATCCTGCTGGGTTTTCTTTATCTGGCTGGTTAACAACTGTTATAAATAAGGAAGTTCTGAGCAACAGAGTTCATAGAATCACAGAATGACTCAAAGGGACCTTGAAGACCATGGGCAAGGGTGTTTTCTACTAGTCCAGGTTGCTCGAAGCCCCATCCAGCCTGGCCGTGGATACTCCAAGGGATGGGGCAGGCACAGCTTCTCTGGGCAACCTGTGCCAGGGCCTCACTGTCTCCTCCATGTGCACACCTGGCAGGA
Organism: Rhagologus leucostigma; assembly: GCA_013397725.1. Classification (NCBI taxonomy): domain Eukaryota; kingdom Metazoa; phylum Chordata; class Aves; order Passeriformes; genus Rhagologus; species Rhagologus leucostigma. The sequence continues at coordinate 4,101,406 of VZTD01001174.1, read as the reverse complement.
CCATCTTCCCTACCCAGGAAAGAGGAGCTTCAGCTTCCAAGATGTGGCTGTATCATGGAGGACCAGCTTCAGAGTACCTGCCCAGCTCCTGGGCAGGACACTCCTCCCAGCTTTTTCCAGCGGGGTGTTCCATAACACTGCCATCTTTCCCCCACGTCATGGACATTATCTGTCCTGGGATGCGTGCTGCTGGTCCTATCTTTGTTTTGTGAACACTCATTTCCCTTTGCAGGGTGCCCAAAGACCTGCTGCCATCAGCTGTGGCTTCCAGTCAGCCACGTGCGCTTCCCCAAAGCCTCAGAAAACACCGAAGCTTGAGCACTTCTCGAAAGTGAATCCCCCTGCCTCCTATTTTGATCCTGTTTACTTCACGCACTTGATTAATACAACCACATTCTGAGGATGCGTGTTATCAACACCACACGCCCTGGTCTAACAGAAACCATGGCAAAGTATTAGTAATAAAATCCCTGCTTTGCAGAAAAAGTAACAGCAAAACGCTCCTATGCCACGTACCAAATGGCACGTCTTCTGTGGCATCCCCACCTTCCTCGCCTCCCTCTTCCTGTGGCTGGTCCATCTGTCCTCACTTGGGAGCTCTGATTTCACACATCTTTCCCCACCACATCTCCCCTGCTCGCCGAGTGCTCCTCAGCCGCTCCGTGATTTGCAATCCTGCAGCAGTTGCGCTGTGCGGTTTCCCATCGCTCCCGGGCTGCCCCGACTTCTGTATTTCCTGCTGCCAACAAAGCCACCTTGCACCCATCACCAGGCCCCTCCCAGGGCACCGCTTCCACCCACCTCGTGTGGTTTGTGCTCTGCATGTCTCACACGCTCTGCCTGCCGAGTTCTACTCACCCATTCCCTGCCATAACCAAATGAAATAATCCTGCTGGCAGGAGGATGGAGGGAATTTCGCAGAGTGGCCAAATCTTTGCTCTGTTCCCCTCCCCATTCGCCCCTGTAGACTCTTCACACCAGGAAGGCTGATGATGACGTGCTGAGCTGTACCACCGCGGACATCCAGCTCAAGATCTCCCACTCAACCCTAAGAAAGTGCCCCAAACCCAGACGAGTCCTGAGAAACGTTGTCTCAAAGAAGACTTCCCAGCTGCAGAATCCTCAGTGCCAACAGTCTCTGCAGTCCCAAACCTGATGTGATCCAATCTTGGACCGGACCTCTCAGACCTGCTCTGAAAAATTCATAGGCGAAAATCTAACTAGAAAAGAAGCAGAGCTGCTCTTTAGCAATCAGAGCAAAACAATATAAGAAAAAAGTTAATGACCATCCTTGCTTCCCCATGACTTACTTGGCCATCCAGGAAACAAATAACTTGGTTCCCTTTAAAAGTTATGGTACACTCTGTAGCAAAGATATTAAAATTTTTCAGATTTTTCTCTTCCTCAGATTGATTGATACTGCAAAAGGACAGACAAAGCTTGGGCAAGAGGAATTTTCGGGAGTCTTTCTAAGGTAAATTTCCTATATTTAACGAAATTGCATGCTGCTGATACATATTATTGGCCTACAGAATGAGACTCACCCACCCAAGGAAAAAGATTAACTGAAATATTGCCATTTCTAGGAATTAAAGTTATTGGAATTCAAGCCGAAGCCCATTTCCTATACGCAATCTTAATGTGATCCTCAGGGAGCTCTGAAATTATCATCTTCAAGTAAGTGATCTTTTCATGCAATTTTATTCTAGCACTATATCTAGGTATCTTCCCCATAACTTCTATGTCCACAAGCTTATTTATCTCCTTGCTAAAGTTCAAAATCTAATTTCCAACACAGGTTACTTACTGTAATAAACTGTACAAGCTTTAAAGTGACAAGTTGAAAGATACAATTTTTTAGAGTTATGAATTAATAGCCATATATGTCAAAGAAAGTGCCAACTTTTTCATATTTATAGATATATTATTGAAATGATAAAAAATGAACTGAGGAAAGAGAAAAGAAGTGAGGAGAACTACATATAATGAATCAAACATACTTAACAAGACATGTACAGACACTTTAGTGTGCATCTCTTTTATTACATTACATTAATCAAATTCTGCTAAAGACATCCATCTAAGCGAAGTGTCACAGTGATATTCTATAAAAACATTCTTTTGAAAAAGAGTCTTCCCTGACAGCAGTATCAACTCCACTGTCTTAAGTGATTGTCAGGACTGCATTACTCAGAAATTAAGAGAATTTATGTAAGTGCCTCACGAGCTCCCCTGAAGAAAAAAATAATTTAATTGGAGAAAGTGTACAAACTCTGATAAAGGCTGGTAAAACAGGGATAAGTGATTTCACTTAGGGAAGCATAAATGGGATTTTTTTTCTCTGCTTCTTCCTCCTTTGGTTCACAGCACCGACAGACTTTCTTAGTCTGGAAAATCCTGGAAGAAAATCCTCCCTTCTGCTAAAGTGGGCAGAATATGTGCACTTTTTGCTAAATTATCCAGCAGGACCTGATCAGCTGAGATTTGAGGCTTTTTTTCTTCCTCCTTGTATTTATTTATTTGTTCTATTGAGCCTACAAAGAGCTCTCAGGAAGGCAATGGAGGTTTCTTTGCCGTGCAGATGTGAGGCCCAGATGTGTGGCACAGCTTGGCATGGCCTGGCTCTGGGGAGCAGAGGTGGCTCTGGCAGGTTGGACACTTGGGTCTTGGCCACATGTGAGCTCAGGTTTACATCAGGCATGATCTTCTGCCTTCCTACTACCCGGCAGATGCTGCAAACCCAGAGTAACTCGGCGTTTTTACAACCTATTGTACCTGTGTGTTTCACAGTGGGATTTATAACAGGTCTTCATTTGTTACGTAAAAGGAAATTGTGTGGAATTAAAATTTTGGTTTAATTCCTGCATTATTTCATCTGCTTCTTTAAAACAGTCTAACCCAGGGTTTCTTAACTTTGACCACACCAAGAAAAAATATGGATGTTAAAATTCCAATCAAATAGAGAATTCGGATGACAAGAAACTACTTTCAGACCCCAGTGCCAGCAAGCCACAAAGAACAAGGGGTGAAGGGTATTTCATCACTTCTCCTCCATTATTTAGATGCAGTGGGATTCATAAATCCCCGGAGGTGACATCCATTAGGTAGCATTAAGGTAGTGCTGGTATTCCCACTCAGCCCTGGGCTTCCCACCGTGTGTGGGGAGGGGGTTGGTTTTACTTCCCTGCAAAGGAAGGGAAAGCTCCTCAGGGTAATCCCTGAACGCTGTGGCATCAAGTGTCAAAATATAAGACAAGGAAACAGGGCACAGGGAACAGTTTCATCTAAATGATTCACCGACAGATCACAGAAGCGACGATTTGCTCTTCCCAATTATTCTCTAATTTCACTAATCAAACTATTAAGCCTGGATGTTATTCAAAACTCAAAGTCAACACTACAAAAAAGCCAAACATGAAATCCACCATTTGCATAACTTATTAAGTGAAATATGGAATTCATGTGACAGACAGAACGTCAACTTCAAACTGTGTTTTCAGCCACAGCGAGAGCTGTTTGATCTACACGGGTTGGTTCCCTGCTCAGGCAAAAATCACACACGCACACACAAAATTTGCCAAACTAGTCAACGCAGTGCAATTTTGCAGTGAACTCTGTAAATGCAGGAGGACTGTGAACACGAAGGATCAAAATTCTGCCACGAATTCAAACTGATATTTACCAAACATCCAGTTCACTGCTCGCTCAGCTGCTCTTATCAATGTTATAATAAACTATAAATCCTAGCGAGCCCTGAGGCAACTTAACTGCTGTAGTGATGCTGGAGGGTGATTAGGAAAAAAACTAAAGATAAGATCCATTGTTTTTTTCATGGTTGTGCACATCATTTTTCTATTTCTGATGCTTTATGTGTGATAATCTGAGCTTCCTCAGAGGTAAATTCTCATCTAATCATAAGTCCCCACACATCAACAGAACATATCCTATGTGGTCTAACAACAAAAAAACAGAGAGCAAGAAGTGCTTCATTAACAACATGGATTTAACCTACCGTAAGCTCATTTTTAGGCTGCAACAAAAGCCCTGGAAAAGGTGAAAATTAAAAGATGCCACCTAAAGAGCTCTCTAAAATTAAAATTAATTTTAATCTGCCTAAAAAAAAAAAACCTGAATGGTGCTGAGAGCTATGAAGAGGGGGGTTGTTTCAAAAATATATATAATATCAAACAAAAGGAACAAGCAACTTTGTTTTAAAAAAACAGGGCAGACATCATGTTCTGCTGGTCAGATTTATCCCTAAACCACATGAAAAGGTTTTTGCACATCCTGTGGCATTTCTGATATGTACAACCTACAGGGATGGGATCCCGGGTGCAGCAAGAGGAGGAAGGGCACAGAGGGGTGGCAGAGGAGGTGCAGAGAGATCACCTCACATTCTGATAGCCCCGCAGCTGCCAGAGAAGGATCTTGGGTTTCAAAGGGACGTGAAAAAGCCGTGTCAGTACGTTCTGCTCTGTGCCTGCTCCAGGCAGCATCGGGAGGCAGGAGATACCTCCTCTCGCTATTTTCGGGTTGGAGCATCCCTGCTCCAGACGGGTTCTGTTGCTTGTCTGATTCACCACAACCAGAGCAATAAACCAGGAGGACGAGCTGGCTTAATAGCAGGTGTGTCATTAATAAATATTTCCCCCTTTCCCAGTGTTTCTCCCTCTGTCCTTGCCTGGGTCTGCTCTGCTCCCCAGGCAGCCCATCCTTGGCTCTCACAAGCCAGGCTGACCTTTCTCTGCACACACAGCCCTGCCAGGATCAGCCCCAGCAATTGGAATTTGTCTCCCTCTAAGTGACAGCTGCCATTTTAATGATCCAGCAGCAAAGGTGAGTTTCATCTCAGGAGGCAGAGAGGGAATGCAAAATAAAGAAAGGGGAAAAAAGTGTTTCCACGAGAAGCTCCTGAAGATCAGATGGTTAGGAAGTGATTTGGGGGTGAATTCTATATTTAAAAAACATTTTTAGCCAATTTAACAGATAACTGGTTCCTACATTGCACTGATGTATATTTATAACTCCTTTTGAATGGATTTGTATTAAATTGCTGATTTTCAGTGGTTCTTAACAGAATGCAGCTCTTCCCTGTCCTCATCTGCCTGGTGAGCTTGTCCAAAGGCAGCTCTCTGCCAGACTATTGCACTTTAAAAATCATTTCAGTGACTTTCGCCCTTGATAATGAGATGGAGTGATTAGGAGAGCTCTCACCATTACCCCATTTTCCTCTAAGACACATACGAAAATTCCTTCCCTTTCTCAGCCCTGGCACGTTCAGAGTTACTGTTCCCACTCACAGCTGTCACTACCATGCAAACTTAATAAACTCCATCTATGCATGACTTACTTAGCTAACCTCCATCCACCAGAGATACACGCTTCTTACTCAGACAAGCAGGACAATAACATAGTAAAGCTTCAAAACAATAGCTCTCATGTTTCAAATGTGTATAATATTGCAAGGGGCTTATCCCAGCCCTGGTGATCCTACCCGAACAGAAAGGAGCTTTTCTTTCATACTATTCAACTTTTGGGATTTTTGTGTTTGGAGGGGTGGTTTCGTTTTTGACAGGGTAGTTTTGGTTTGCTTTTATTTTTCAATACAGAAGTAGTTTGTAAGTGATCAGGCTAGGCAATTGAAATTTGAAAAAAAAAAGAAAATAAAAAGAGCTCTTTTAAAAGGAAAAAGGTAATTATAAAGGAATAATTAAATAAAGAAAGAGTTAAAATGGGCAGTGTTTCTCTCACTGAGCAGAATACACCCCAAAACACAGAGAGCCAGATTCTGACCTACCCCAGCTTTGTAATTTCCAGGAACAGATGAACCCTCTGGAAGCGCTGCAAATTCAAATCCACATAACCCAGAGTTAAATCTGGCCCCTGAACAATTTTGTTAGCAGCAAATTTGTCATGCACATTAAACCCTCCCCACCAACAGCCTCGGGCCACATCAGCTGGGACCCTGCACCTTTCCCCTTTGCCACCTTGTCTGTCAGGAGAGCAATCAGCACCTTCTGGAAGAGCTCAGCGTTTTTCAGAATTAACACCACAAGAGAAGTAATCATGCCTGTGTTAAATAAATACTTCCAAATGCCAGGTGAAATGCACATCAGAGTGCATCAGGCAGCCACACAAGGTATCTGGAGGCAGTAGAACAAAGTATGCTTCACTTTGTATTAGAGCGGCAGAGCGCTGAAGCCCATGAGCAACAGAAAAATGCACGATGAGTAATTTTGCTAGGTGCTTCCCTGCAAGATTTCCTGGGGCCAAGCACTGTCCTGGCTGCGTAATTTTGATTAAATCAATAGCTGTTTATCAGTGTGCCATAAAACGACAGGAGCCAGATGCAACAGGACTGACACCGAACACAGGTAAGCGAGAAACAGCAGCAGGGCTGATGATAACTGGTAATTTCTAGGCTGATTAACTTAGGCTTGAGGATGGGCACTGGAAAAGTTATCTCAAGCCTTCCATCATTCTGTTTCTCCTACTGGATGTCCTTTAGATCATATTAAATGATGGATTTCCCAGCAGGTTTAGCCTGCTGAACTCGCCATCCCTGGAAGTGCTCAAGGCCAGGCTTGGAGCAATCTGGTCCACTGGAAGGTGGCCTTGTCCTTGGTGAGAGGGTTGTAACAAGGTGGTCTTCAAGGTCCCTTCCAACCCAAACCATTCTGGGATTCCACGATTCAATAACTGCCTGGGTGCTGTGATACTGTGATCCAGTGCGATTTTAAAAGTGTGAACCCAGATAAGTAGGATTTGAAGCACAATTCTGACTATCAGAATATATCTTTCCATTCTGTTTACTTTCTATTTTAGAGTTTTGGGGCAAACTTGAAGATAAAGGGGTCACATGAAGCAATGTGTGCTTGGATCCTCTTCTCCTGCCTTTGCCCTGAGCTGCCGATGGCAGTGTTGACCTGACCTGGAGTCCACGGCCTTTGGATTCCAACCCTTTGCCCCAGCCAGATCCTGCCAGGTGCCCCCACTGGAGGTAGATCAGAGGAATCTCGAGGGTATCCAGTGAGTCTAAAAGAAATCTGGACGTTTTGCTAGACCAAAGACTGTCCGTGGTATCTGTTCTAATCTCTCAAAGAAAAAGATTGCACAACAAGTGGGATTGACAAACATTTCAGGAGGGTGTAATGCATAACAAATACTGTTTAAAGCTGCTATTTCTTGTGGAGCATTCATACAATTAAATTCCATTATGGTCTCGACTTCCACGTGGAAAATGGATGTCATAAGAGCACCTATGAATTATTCACGTCTTTACTAAATGAAGGGCTACCAAGAAATTGTCGTGGGCTATCCATATACAGTATGGCTTGAGCCACAACTGACAACCTAACTAATATTATTAATATCTCAGTTATTTCATAATTGCAAGAACACTGTTATTTTACAGTATTAGCTCAAAGTGTGAAACTAGGAAGGCAAGTAAACTTGGTGAAAACTCTGAGCTTGATCCTGCATCCTTTGAAAAGCCCAAGCTGGAAGCTCACGGTGTTTTTATGGACCGGTGGGTACTTTTGGGTATGCACAGAATGAAGAAATAGAGCCCCATAGTGGTTAATCCCCAAAGCTAAAAATAAAAACAAAACAAAACCCTACTGAAGCCAGAGCCTTTTAAGCCACTCTCATATTTTAAGCGAGTTATTAAAATGTTAATTATCTGAATAACATTACGCTTGAACACAAGGGGAAAAGACATTTTGAAAATTGTGCGCTTTTTTAACTGGGAGGGTAATTCACAGATTTCTTCCAAAATGACAATTTCTTTTTTATTCAGCAGCTTGAACACTAAGTCAGAGCACTCTTCAGACTGCAAATATAGCAATTATCCCAAGTAATGCTTTGACACTGTTACCACAGGCAAGTGGCCAAAGTGCATCAGCAGTCAAAATATCTAAGCAAGTTAACAAGCTCCTTTTACTCTCAGCAGAGCAGGAGAAGAAAGGGAATCCAACCCCTGAGAAATGTTAAAATAAAGGAGAAAGAAAAGCTGCTGGTGTTTGTTAAAGAAAATGGTGTCACTGTCTCGGCCTGATCAAGGTGTAATATCCGAGTCCCTGACAGATGTCCCCGGCTGTGTGGGATGGGGAGGGCTCTTCCCCGGCACCGCTGCCGCGTGTCCCCCGCTAATGACCGGCGGCAGCCCACCAGGACCCGCCGTCAGCCCACACCTTGCTCCTCGCTTTGGTGCTCTTTCTCCTCTCTCTTTGCCCCATTTTTCTTTCTTTTTTTTTTTTTTTCTTTTTCAGCTCCATTTGCAAAATACCCCCACATGTACCATACAAAAGACATCTAAACTCATTAAGGAAATTCCCAAAGAACTATTAACAAATCATTTTGCTTCAGCCAGAGATATCAGATTTAATTAGGTGAGCGGTGTTGATGGGGTGCAAAAACAAAAGCCATCTCCTGTCTGAAAAGGTTCAGGTCCTGTGTAGGCCCCATTCTTTCCTCCATGGCACAGACAATAATTGAGCATTTTTTTAAAGGACATAGGGATGAAAAGAGGAGTCTGTCTCACAGACAAAAGCTTTCAACTAAGATTTGTTTTCCTTTCTCACCAGGTGACTTAAAGGGAAAAAATCTTCAGCTGTAAAGAAATGGCTACAACCTACAGTGAGAACACAGCAACCGAGAATATAAAACAGCTCTAACAAGCATAATTTTTGCAAGTGATTAATCAAAATGTATTTAGCCAGTCATTTTCAATGATAATCAAAAGACCCGCTTAAAACAATAATCATTTTGCAATAATAACAGTTATGTTCATTCAAATGCAGGCAGGCTCTGCTGCCTGGAATGAAACGTCGACGCTGGCCCTGCTACAACGCCCTGAAATACTGAAGGGTTCCTCCGAGTGGGAAATCACCAGGATGGAGACTACAGGTTGCACAGATTAGGGTCCTGTACAGCACAGGAATGCAAAGCACCAGGGAGCCAGAGGTTTATTTCTCCTCTCTTGTTTTAAACCTTGGAGTTAATGCTCTTTGGAGGTCTGGCCAGTTGTCATTTTAAGGCAATATTATCTGGGTGGAAGGATAATGCTGGCACGTTACTCAGTGTGTAATGGGAATGTTTTTCTAACAGCTTCCAGAGGCTCCAGAGATCACATATTGTTAAAGACAAGACTCATTCCGTTTTTTAAAATGCGTCTTCAAATTAAGAGGCTTAAGAAATACTAACAATTGACATATGCCTTTGTGGTACCAGCTATTCCTCCAGACCTTTAAGCATATTCCTCATCTCTCCTTCCCTCTTGTACAGGATAGAAAAAAAAAAAAGCAAATCCCACATTAGTCATTGGCATATCAGAGCTGAAACCACTCTGGGCTCTAAGAATATATCTTTATAATTTAAGGCTTACAAGGAGCATGCACCAATTAACACCGCGGAGCAAGCTTTTGATACAAATCATCATTAAATAAACACGCCGAAGCTTTTCAGAACCAGGAGCTACAAATGATAACAAAAGAAGTCAGCAGATCCAGCGGGAAAGAGCAAAAAAACCTCCTCCAAAACACACTCTGATGCCACTACACAAAAAGCAGCGGCTGGCAGAGATACCACCAGCAAAAAGGGAAAAAAAAAAAAAAGAAGGAAAAAAAAGTTTAAAATCTGCCACTCTAATTTTTAACAGTTTGAAAATGTTTAACAGAATATATTTTATGCCTGTGGGAGATAAGGACAGGAAGAGTAACAGGACACTCTTCTAGTCTTGAAAGTCACCAAAAAAATAATTTGGAAGTATTTTCAACTTTATTTTATCTGAAGCCCTGACAGTTAATTTGGTGTGAAAAACTGCAACAGTAGAAAACAGATGTTAAGGGGCAAGCATATAGTTAAGGTCAAAACAAACATAAAACACCGCTTCCATTTCGAGGGGAAGGAAAAAAAGATTTGTCCAGCAACAGGTTTTATGCTAAACCTGCTTTTTTATTGTTCTGCTTGTGATATCTGTAGACTACACAATGCAATACTGTCTGCCATAGCGCAATACCTCTCAGCACCAGTAATTTAAGACTTTCTTCTCTGTAATACACTAAACCATCATAACCTGTCTCTTCCTATTTAGTTTAACCTACAACCACCACATACTGATTTGGCTGTGTGTGGCTTTCTCTATTGCCATTTATTACTCCGCTCGACTCCTGAAATTCTGTTTGCAATTTAAGGCCACAAATTAGAAGCGTAAGTCATCTGTTTCCTATAATCCCCCTGTCAGGGCTGGAATCACATTTGGAGCTCAGCACCAAGCGCGGTCCTGGGCCGGCGCTGCCGCCCCGATTGGCCACGCGGGCTGAGAGCTGCTCTGGGAATAAAGAACGGGAATGGGAATGGGAATGGGAACGGGGCGCGGGGCTGGAGGCTGCGCGGGGAGCGGGGAGGGAGCAGCAGCCGCCTGCGCAGCAGAGAGAAATAAATACTATTTCACAGCCGTAACCTTTCGGAAATATCCTAACCAAGCGGCGCGGGATTGCTATGGAGACTTTCAAATATACATTTTTTTAAAATTATATATATATATATATATATATATATATATAAAATTTTTTAAGCCATCTTGTAGGGATGGTTATAACTTCCTCCTTCAATCCGAATCTTTGGCGAGTTCTGCCACCTTTGTCACACAGCACATTTTCTGTCTGTGCTGTCTTTTGCTGTCCTAATTAACTGTTTTTCCCCCGCATGGCAGGCAATACACAGAGCTAAAATGGAGATTTTAATGCACTGATTCCATTTTCCTCCTTTCTTTTNGTAATTATTCTAATGAATCCATGCATTTGTTCCTTTGATGCCAGTGGAAAATGATTTTAAGTATGTAGATGAGAAATCTTAAAAGTGGGTTTTTTTCTTTCCTGACAACAAAACCTTGGTTAAAATTTAAAAAAAAACCACAATTCTTTCATGCAATATTTGAGGTTGTGTCCACAGTTTGAATATTATTTTATTTCCTTTAAGATATTTTAATACTAGTTCCTGACCACCACTGCTAGGAGCAAAAAAAATCAGTCAGTGTTTCTTACTTCAGATTATTTTAAACTTTCTCTTTATTGCGCTGGGAGTGAGACAGAGTATCCTGTTACAATCTGAAAAGAGCAAGATAAAGCCTCTGAAAAGACCCCAATTCAGAGCAGCAGTCAGCAGGGTAAATATCTCTAGTTAATAGTCCAATGGGAGAACTGCTCTGCTTGGAGCGGGGGGGGTGGGAATAAATAAATGAAGCAAGATTCCATTAATAAAAATTCCTCTGACTGCCTCATATTTACTAATAGATATACTTTTACATGGGCTTTGAACTTCTAAGGAGCAAATCAACTCGTTTTGAGTAGCACACTCTGCTCGTGTGGGACAGCCAAATGCTGAACTCTGCAGCGTGATCCAGGCTGAGTTGCAGCAAATATTTTTTTTCCCTTGGATTTAAGCAAAACAATAAAAACCTTATAATTTTTGTTTAAGTTAGAGGAGTCCTAAAAAAGAACATTCCACTGCTCTTTGTGCTTCTGTAACTTAAAAATTGGCTGTGCTTTTAAGTGAAATTTGGCAGGCTGTTAGTCTACAATGTGACTAGGATATTTGGACATAACAAAATTGGCCAAGATATGATATTTTAAATGGAACTACTGTTCATGCAATTTCCTAAGGTTTGTTTTTGGGTTGGTTTTCATTTTATTATTTTTTTTTTTTTACTACGCATTTGGTATTACAGTTTTACACACACAAATAAATACGTATTATGAGTCCATAATCTACAAACGCAAACTATTGTCAGGATGCATTTACAGCGTGTACTGTGATGATTCCTGAGCAAAAAGCCTCCCTCATAATAATGAATGCCCATTATTATAAATAAGCACACAGTAGAAATAACTCATGGCACACAAAAGCACACGCAAACCGCTTGGTTTGTTCCAGAGCTCAGACACCAGCACTACTATTGCCGAGCTCTGCGTTGGAAGAGCAACTGGAGTCCTGCCATGGAAATGAGCAGCATGCTAAGGAGCAGATGTTCCTCTTTGGAGGGGTGTGGGGGGAAGTCTTGCACCAAAATGTTGGTGGCCCCTTCTGGGTTTACGAGACAACCCAACTGCTGTGACGCTGCCCTGAAACTGTGAGGGACCTGTCTGCTGAAAATCTGGAAGCTGTAGGAGGTGAGCCTACAACAGCTCTCCAGAAACATTTTGAAAGCCACATTTAACCACCATTTTAAACCTGTGTCAGGGGCCAGGAGGATAATTCTCCTTCACCAAAAACTCCACATGCTTCCCAGCTCCCAGAATGTCAAAAAATACACTGACCATCTTGCTGGGTACAAAAGGGGTTTGCGTGTGCCAGGTTCCACACAGACAGACACATGGTATAAAGTCAAATTGGCCATTGCTCTTATTAATTACCAATTGAACCAAACTGAGCAACTTAACCCCAGGCCTGGAAGCTGTGCCAGCTCCACTGTGAGCTACGCACAACCTCCCCCAAAACCAATCCAAGCGAGCGTGTCCGCCTTGCCTCTCGCTTCACCAACACACACGACACAGCCCCAAACCCTGCAATGGGGCTCTGCAAACAAGACAACCCTCTCCTGCTCTACTGTGTTCACTATAAAAATTAAAGAAAAGTTATGTTTCTTTGTCTTATCCCTGGGTTATGAATCAAAAAAATATTTTGCTAGGTGAACTATGCAACCGTATTTTATGTAGAAGCACAGAAACTGCACCCCAAAATTCATTATGCATTAAAATACACGACAGCAATCTCAGATGCAAGTTAGAGGCCAGAGTGGTGTAAAACCATCATATAGGGAATAAATTAAAATATTCCAAAGGACACCTGGGAAGCTGGTAGCACAGGCAGGTGCAGGAATTGAGTGGTTGCAAGGCTCCAGCTCAGGCCATGGCACAGCACTGAGAAGATATGAGGAGCTCTGGAGAGGAAATCAGGATCATGAACAGAGCACAGTGCCTGGAGAAGTCAGGGGAAATGCCCTTGGTTTTGAAGACACAGACAATTAAGGAGCTGAGCAACTATGAACAGTAGCCCAGGAAAAAAACATGACATAGAAATGACTAAAGAAATACATAATTATAGAATAAAGTTACAGAATCATTTAGGTTAGGAATGACCTCTAAGTTTATTGAGTCCAGCCATTCCCCCAGCACTGCCAAGCTCACCATTAACCATGTCCCCAAGTGCCACATCCACAAGGCTTTTAAATCCCTCTGGGGATGGGGACTCCACCACTGCCCTGGGCAGCTGTGCCAGGGCAGGACAATGCTTTTGGTGAAGAAATCTTCCCTAATATCCAACCTAAACATCCCCTGGCACAATTTGAGGCCATTTGCTTTTGTCCTATTACTTGTTACCTGGGAGGAGAGACCAGCATCCACACGGCTACAAATTTCTTTCATGAAGGGAAAAGAAACTAGGAGAAGAAAAGGAATCTGATCTGTGGTTGAATCCCTAGGTTAGCTTTCAGTACTCGTAGTCTGATGCTCATCTTACGCTTCCAAAAAACCAGACAAACCTCTAGTCCTTAACACAAATTTAAACACCCCCTGGGGACCGCTGTTTGGAATAAACTGGAGGGACTGCACAAGCAGTTTTAAATTAGCAGTTCTGAACGAAAAAATGCGGGTTTGAATTAAGAATGAAGTCTTGAAGCAGAGCCTAAAATCACCTGTGAACAGACGTGCTTTTGTCCTGTTCCTTGGAGCCGAGGGTGATGGGTAGGGAGAAGAGAAGGCGAGCCTTTCGTTCTTCATCGCTTCCCAGCTCCTACAGGAAACATCCCAAATCCGCACAATGTTCCCGAGCACTACATCTTGCCTATGGATCTCCAAGCGATCTGACAGATGTGGAAATTTGCACCGAGCCAAAAACTGCCCCGGGATAATACAGCTGTGCACACTAAAGAGCGCAAGTTATTCCAGCATGAATTCGTGGACAAAAAAAATGTCATTTTAACCCACCTTTGCCTTCAAGGTGTACATTTTCCTGAGGTCATTTGGGGCTGATTTCACACTGTTGTGGTCACACTGACCCCTTTTTTGCTTATTAAAAACTCAAATGCAAAGAGGATTATTTCCTTCTTTTTACTTTCCTCTTTTTTTTTTTTTGCTAATAGAGTGAGTGTTTAACAGGCGATGCGAGGATGAGCAGATTTTCCTAAATGCCAAATGTTGATGGATACACAGCACAGATACATGAGTATCATAGGCTGCAAATGTCACTTAGCCTCAAGAATTCCTCTGTCCAACACTGTTACAACAAGGTGCTTTTAAAATTGGAACAGGATTTACACCAGCGAGGTGTGAATCAAGGATACATATTTTTTTTTTTTTTTACCCAGTGATAGCTCATCACTTCTTACAGAAACCTGGCATGGTTTAGGCAAAGCTGGATAGTTACTCAAACCCGCAGTGATTTACAGGGGTTGCTCTCAATGCTTTAAGAAGAAGCTATTACTGGATGTCCCAAAAGTAGCTTTAAGCATAATAGTCCAGTTTGTGATGCACTGACCAAAGTAGCCAAACAATCCGGAACATATTAATTACAGACAGAAAACAGATTGTTCCTGAAGATACAGTCTAATACTCTGTCTTTTCTTGGAACAGCTGTTTCTGAGTAGGTGAGGCACACAATAATTTGCTCCCCAAACCGATGGAAACGTGTCATTAACAGGGGCACAGTCAGCAGCAGTCACTCCTTTACACCAACCTTCACCGGACAAAGTTATTAATTCCACATTAATCACTGGATAGAGTCACAATGGAGTCATATAATAGCCAAAAGATGGTAAATTTGGAGATGTGATACAGCAATAAAAGGGTTGGAAAGAAAAAATTAAGTACTGTATTCAATGAGTTTTCTGTGGCTATTGCTTCATATCAAAAATTTTGGTTTTCCAAACCTTCCACATCAGTGTTTCAAAAGAGAATGAGAAAAGAAACATCATTTTCAGGCATTTGAGGTAGAGGGAGGGGAAAGATAGAGAGGAAATATATCCCAGTGGTAAAAGCGTGAGATGAGAAATCATCAGCCCTCTCCTTGCTGTACTGCTTTTACTCCACCTGCAAATCATGTGGGGAGGAAAAGGAAATCCTGAGGACACAGAGTTTCTCTTTCTCTTTACTGAGTGCTGAGCATTCCTCTCTCTAATACTTTTCTATACCAATGCTAACCTGGACACGACCAATTTCCTGCTGGCTTCCCAGAGTCGGCTGAAAACCGTGAATCTCCTCACTCATTTCCACGCGGGAATATTGATACTGAGAGACCAACAGTGCACAGCTTTGCACGGCTGCGCTCCCCACCAAGCCGTCTCCTGAACACTCCTGGGGAACTCAGTGCCATGTGCCATGCTGTGGCATTTCACAGTGTGGTGGCACGTGCCATAATGCATCACTGAGCATGCAAGAGCACACAAAACCCCCATAAAGCCAGAATGTTTGTTACTGTCTTAAACACAAGGATAAAACTGCATAATTGTGTATAATTGAATTTACATTGCTTTAGTCCACAAAGCACAGCATTGCTTGTGATGGTTTTTTGGGCCGATTCCCAAAAACCTTGCTGCAGGAGCAGTGAAGGTAGCTCCCTCTAATAAGATAATAAATATTTCTGAATGACCTAAAGTGATGCTCAGATTACAGCAAGAAAACTAAATTCCAAGAGGAAAGCTACAGATGAAGCAAGAATCCCCACAGATCATCCTCAAATATTCTGGAGGATCTCTCTTTGGGTGCTCGGCATAAACAAACCAAAACTCCACTGTGGCTATTCAGTGATGAATTTAAAAGGCAGAATATTCTCTGATTATATTTTTATGAACAACTTTCCCTGCTGATAACCTGCCTGTATTTAATGCATGAAAATTTTCTTCACTGAGATTTTGTTTCTACAAAATGCTTGGCATTTTATTATGAATTCCTGGGCAATGCTGCACTGTGGGCAAATGCTTTGTTGGAGAACTGGGAGTGAATCTCTCCTTCAATGAGGTCCCTTCATGAACCAGAACTCTTTCTCCCCAACCCCACTACTTAACCAGGCAGCCTCTGCTCCATACACCAGCACAGGGCAGGTCTCTGATCTGCCTCACCTCTGCCTTCTCTCACCTCCTCTTTATCTCCTAAATTGGTTTAAATCGTTACGTCTGTCCACATGGCCTTTCTGATCCCCCCTGGGCATCTGTTAGCAAACCAAAACTCCCCTCATGTTCTTCTTTTTTGTGAAGATTTTTTTTGAGGTTTCTGTACCTGACATCAAGGTGAGCAAATTTTAATAAGGAAAATGTCATTTTGGAGCAATTAACATCTTTTGGGGCTGCCCAAGAGCAGCTCCCATCCTTGCCACACCCTTCTGCACTTCACTCTTGGGATGACTGCTGTCCTCTGAGCGCTTCCCGGGTCTCACTCCCTCGCTGTGCTCAGCCAAACTTCTCAACCCTTGTCAGGGTCACATTCTGTCACCTTCGGGATTTCAATCATTATTCTCTCCAGTGCCAACTCTTTTCAAAGGAAGTAAATACAATGTCCAAAGGAGAGAATGAGGAAGAACACCCGGCTTTTGATTTTATTGATATAGATGAATGTAAACAACTTCAAGGACCACTGCTTGGGGAAAATGTTATTTGTCTGCTCTTTTTTATACATATAATTTCAGACTTTGTGAATATTTTGAATCGGGTTGGATCTTCCAGAGTAGAAAAATAAAAAGTATAATTCTAGGTGACCTGTATGATCTTCTACAGATGGAGAAAAATTTGCTAACAGACCTCACAGCCTCAGATAACTGACTCAGATTTCTTAAATTAGACAGAGTCTGGTGTTAATGACAACATTTATTGCCTAATCCAAAAACCAAAGTATGTTTTGCCCATGCTATGCAATCCACAATAAATGTTTAAACAATCTATGTGATTTTCAAAGTCCAGGAAAACGTCTCAAACGGGTTTCATCTCTAGGCACCTCCTCAACGCGGAACAAGATCTCCTGGAAATGATTACCACCAGCCCTCATTTCACTGCTCTCCTGTTCTGGAGAGCCACGTGCTCCACTTGCTCCGGTGGCAGAGGGAAGCCAACCCGTAGGAAACGGGTCTGTTGCAGTTTACAATGCCTTTTAGCATGGCAACAGTAAAACCCAAAATAGATTTTTAAACCAGAATCACATTTACATATGTATTGATTCCTTTCCCTTTTGTAGTGGTGGTTAACGCAATCTGATGAGCTGCATGCTGAATATTTGAACACTACGAAAAATCTGCTTTTTAGGATATGTGTGTGATAAGTTGGATGCCACTAACGTAATTTTAAACTTTTACAGCATGCCAAAACATCTGACAAATTTGGTACCTTATTTCAAGAGGATTTGGCATTTTTCTGTGCTGGTTTCTTCAAACATACGTAGCAGATTCGCTTACCACTGAAGTGCAGCAACCTCCGGCTCAGCACTTATTAACTCTCACAGCACAGGATAATGCACTACTACTTTGCACAGGAAGTGAAAAATATTGTACCCAATTAAAATTGCATTGAAAATGAATGTAGGAAAAAATTAATTAGCCAAGTTGGAATTTGTCTAGGATATAGAGGCTAACACCCATACAGTATTTTGAAAAAAGGCGTAGTCCCTATAATGGACATGTTTAATATTTTATACATGACCCTAGGTTAAATCTGAAAGATCTGCTGTAGATCAATTATAAACCACTGATTTATCCTTGAAAAGGAAGAAAACAACTAGTTTTCCAGTAGCGCTGAAGAATGTTACAAAACATCAAAGATCTTGCCCTTTTCCTGATAACACAGAAATCAGGAACTGATGGAAAAAAGCTCTCCCGATCACCAAGTAATGAAACAGTAATGAGCATGGCAGCCAGCTCCTCTGCTATCTCATTACAATGCGGGGTATTGTGGTGTGTTTGCCAACATTTGAGAGAAAGGGAAAAAAAGGCTGACAGCCTCTCCTATGAGGAAAGGCTGAGAGAACTGGGATTCCTCAGCCTGAAGAAGAGAAGACTTTGGGGTGACCTGATTGTGGCCTTCCAATACCTGGAGGGACCTGACAAGAAAGATGGAGACAGACTATTTACAAGGGTTTGGAGTGACAGGACAAGGGGGAGTGTCTTCAGACTGAAAGAGAATACGTTTAGATGGGATATTAGGAGGAAATTTTTCCCCATATGGGCAGTGAGGCCCCAGCACAGGGTGCCAAGAGAAGCTGTGGCTGCCCCATCCCTGGAAGTGTCCAAGGCCAGATTGGACAGGGCTTGGAGCAACCTGGGATAGTGGAAGGTGTCCTGACCATGACAGGGGGTGGAATGAAATGATCTTTAAGGCCCCTTCCAACCCAAAACATTCTGGGATTCTGGGATTCTATGTCTATATGTCTGTATCACTTTGCATGAGGAAAACATTAATTAATATAGGACAATTTTATTTCTTCTTGACAATAATAATCCTCCAAAAATTGCGTTCTTGATTTAAATGTTCGTGGATCTGGTTGGTGGCTGAGCCACAACACCAAAGGCGGACTTGCCTAATTGCTAAATTTGCAACAAATTACCCCAAGAGGAAACAGTCCAACATATCTTTACTCATAGAATTCCATTATAAGATCCTTGTTTCTGTTCAAGAAATGAACACGCGGCAGATTTTGTTACCTATCTCCTATTGACCTGGAACTGAACATTATTTCTCAGAGGTCCAGTGAACTCAGCGCAGAAGGAATCACCGCGCTGGCAGAGGAGTTTCACATGAAAGAGTTAATGCATTTGCAACCACCAGACACAAACACGAATCTTTGCAAGTCCTGCTGTAATGCGGCTCCCCTGATTGCCTCAAAAAGACAAATTTCTGTTACAACACGGAAGCATTATAAACTAAATTCACCAGAGTCCCGTTGTGCCTTAGCTAGAGAATATGATTCCTGTATTAAGTGCTTTTAATTTCAGTGCTTGGGAGCTGGTTTAAAACCGTGTGCTAATTTGCGGCGCTGTAACAGTCGCGCTCTTGTCTTTGCAATCAGAGGCAGAACTTCTTTAATGTGCCTCTTCTCATTCCACTTTGCTCAGAGATAAGCCCAGGCAGCTCTCCACCTGTCTTGGCAAATAAATCAGCTGTGTGAAGCCTCCGACAGGTGAATTTGTCAAGCCTTGATATGGTCCTGGTAGGAGTGAAATCCTCCCATGACAGGTGATCACAGAATCCCAGAATGGTTTGGGTTGGAAGGGACCTTAAAGACCATCTCATTCCAAGCCTGCCTGCCATGAGCAGGAACATTTCCCATTAGACCAGGATTCTCAGCGCCCCATCCAGCCTGCCCTTTAACACTTTCAGGGATGGGACAGCCACAACTTCTCTGAGCAACCTGTGCCAGGGCTTCACTACCCTCACAGGGAGGAATTTCTTCCTAATAGCCCATCTAAACCTGCTCTCTTTCAGTCTGAAGACACTCCTCCTCATTCTGTCACTCCAGGCCCTTGTAAAGAGTCCCTCTCCAGCTCTCTTGTAGCAGCTTTAGGTACTGGAAGGTGCTTTAGGATCTCCCTGGAGACTTCTCCAGACTGAACAATCCCAGTGTTCAGCCTAAACCTACCGCATCTCTCCTATCTCCCAGGGTCACCATCCTCCTGCTTCATTGCATCAAGTTCTTGAGGCGCTGACCCTCAGGAACCCAAAACTTCAAAATTATGGACCTACTGAGGATGATCTCGCAAAATGTGTTTGATGGCACCACGTACCTGTCCTGCAGGCTGACACAGGACCATGCACTCAGCATCACCCCTGCCACCACCACTCCCTGCAGCTGGAGGCGTTGCAGAGCAGAATGAACATGTCCACCTTTCTCATCATCAGCTTGCAAAAATAGCCAACAGTCGCCCCAAGCCCTGAACACGACAAAATACTTGAAAAACATCCAACTGGCCAAATACCAAAAAACATCCTGTGGGGAACATCAAAGAAATTTCAAGCGGATGTGGTCCCCTGCTCCATGCATCCCATCCACTAAAAAAAAAGTCACAACACTGTTGAAGGTTACATGACGTAATCTGGCACAAGGTGGTAAATCTTGGAGGCTTGGGAGAAAAAAATTCCCAAGTTCAGTACTCAGTAGTAGATATTTCACGGGAATTTATTGTGGTACGTGGAAGTAGGGTAGATGACAATGACCTGCAAACCATAAACTTGTAGGTATACTTTTCTTCCCTGTGAAAGTGAATTATTTTCAGGTAGTTAAACACATCTCTGATTCTAATTAGTAGGCAGACCAAGATCACTCTGAACATTTGTCCTAAGTATCTTCATTTCTTTGTTTCAGAACAGATTTACTTGAGGCTGGTACAATATGTGAAAGGAGCTAGGCTCCACTGCTGGGAACAAAAATGGAGTATTAATTAATTATTTAATTCCTTTTTTAATTACTATTGTATCAGAATCTTAAAGTGGGGCATTTCCCTGTGTCAGGAAATGGCTTTTAAAAATGCATCTCTACAATAAAAAGTAAAAAAAGAAAAAGAGTAAGAAAGAAAAAGAAATTATTCTTCTTCAAATTGAAACCAGCATAAAATATTACCCCAAAAGACCCGGGCTGATTTCTTTATAAATGAGCACAACGTTAGAACCGTGGCAAAGGCAAATTGGCCTACAAGAAAAGTGACAGCTTTATAGCCCCTGCCTCTGATTGAAATGTTGGGAAATCTCTTGGCAATTCTCCCAGACATCCAGGTAGAACAGTGAGTTCACTGATTATGTTAACTAAAACAATCTGCCTTTGCACAAACGCACCTCGAGCCCAGCCAAGTGTGAAGGCTTATCAACGTGCCAGACCAAGAAAAAGACCTATTTACCTGCAGAGAGCAGCTAAACGACAGGGCTCTGCAAAACAACTCGGGAACATCAGTGTGCAGGGCTTCTTTTATTGTCATTTTTTTAATATATGGCCTAAATGAAGGCAATAAGACCTTGGCTGGACCACGTGGGTGTTAAACAAGAGGATTCCAACCATGTGTTTAAACGCTGGTAGTAACCATTAATAACGAGAAACCCCATCCTGAGGAACATGGTAGCAAAACACATACGAGCAGGGAGAATAAATTTAATTCTGGGAGAAGAAGGCTCAGAGCAGTCCTTACTTGTTATCTTTTCAGCCGGCCATGGAGCAGAGGAAGCGCTGCCAGGACACGGGGATCCCGCTAGCGGGGCAAACAAGGAAATTGTTTATGTTTTCTAAAGGGGGAAAAAATGAGAGCCATAATAAACCTAAACAATAAAGATTACGAAAAGAAACAACGCCGTTAAGTGGCAATCTTTTGAGGTGAATGCATAGCTGAATGTTATTTTAAACAGCACATAACCCAGGGAATTATGATGTTGTTTACACAGGCCTGTCTCTTGGAATCTGTATATGTTTAGAGTTTGGTTTGTTATACGTCTTGGTTAAGCTCTCCAATATGTCTGTCTTCTGAAAAAGAGCCCTATGCTGCGCTAAAACTTAGCTCCAGCACGTTAAAAATAGGGAGAAAGTACCTTAAGTAATGTCCCTTTCCCCAGAGATGCCCTTGGTAGCAGTCACTAATGCAATCAGATATCCAGGGTTATTTCGATTGCCTGCCAAAACATCACTCATGTCTATTAAGGCATCCTGAAAAACACCATTACATCAATTCCAGCAACGGCATAATTATTCTTCTTTCTGGAATGTCTTCTGATGTGAGTCACCCTGCCGGCGTGGGATTTCTCTGGAAAGCGGCTGTAAGAATGTCCCAGAGGCTGCGGGGTAGGGTGGGGGCCGGCAGCGAGATGCTCTCATCCCAAAATTTGGTGGATGCCCAGGATGGCGGCTGGATGGGCTGTGCAGTGACACCCCACCAATGACTTAGGCACAACCCCTTTTCCCAAAGACGTGGAGCCCCAACAAGTTTCTTCTGCACTGATACACCGAATTTTGAAAAAGCACGTTTTTGCGACTGCAAACCAAAGCAGAGCACCGACAAGGATATTTTTGCTGAATAACTTGGGCTTCTTAAAAATGCAGGCAGGAAATTTCTAGGAAGCACAAGGCATAGTTACAGTAGTTTATGTATTAATGAGCGTGTCTCTGCTCCTTCCAGCTGCACATATCCTAGGGCTTCCACATGGGCAATGCAAACCACACCTCCTCAACCCAGTGTAACATGACTGCCACTGGGACTGTAGTTAGAGAATCCTTAGGAACAGGAGGATTATTACGGTTTCATGTTTCAAGAATTAACAAAAATCTATAGGAAATCCACGTGAGAGGTTCTGGGTTTGATCACACTAGTGTAAATCCCAATTTCTTTGAGGCCAATGGATCGTCTAGCTCAACGCTCAGAGGAGAGTTTGTCTCTCTGCCTTCTCGTTTAATCTTCCTAACAGAAAAGTTTGACTTGATGAGATTCTGCTTCATTGCAGGAATAATACTGCTAGAATAATGCAGCATTAATTTCGGAAGAATAAAAAGCATTTGATGCTATCACTAAATAGCAACTAGATAAAAAGTCATCCCTAAAAGAACGTTTATAGACATTTTTTTCCAGGAATGCAGAAATGGACAAGTGCCATTGTTAAAAAAAAGCAAGCAATTTTTTCTTTTATTGCTTGGTATGAACATCCAAACTGTTCCTATCTAGCTCATGAAGCTGTGGCAATGCTAACAGACTTGTGATGAAGACCTGGCCCCGTTTAAATCAGTCAAATACCCAGAAAATTCAAAATATGTGTCTTTTAAGCTACATGCTGCTTGCTAAATATCACAGAGTCCACACCAACAAAAAATAAAGCATTTAATCATCTATCAGATAAATCCTAGAGTCACAATCCAAATGAGAGCATGGGAAAGTCTCTTAAAAAAGACCCTTCGAGCATGAAGGGAAAAAAAATGATAACTGAAATGCTGAAGAGTCGTTTGCATTGCTCTTCTAGGCACGAGGACAAATGTGACATTCCTCTTCATCTGCTGCTTGATGCTGGTTATTAGAAAAACAAAACCTCTAAATTTCTCTCCTTCCTTTGGACAATGCTTTCAGGCACAGGGTGGGATTACTGGGGGTGTCCTGTGCAGGGCCAGAACAAAACCTCCTCCCAAATTTCAGTCATCATCTCTCTACAAGGAGAGAGGACATGAACAGGCCATCAGCAGGTCCAGGCTTAGACTATTCGTTACCAAAAAAAAGTTATAAGAGAAGTGAATGTGAATAGATCCATTTTATCAATGAAAAAAAATGGAGGCAGAGAAGCATGAAAAATTCTCATACTTTTCAGCAGGATATTTTCCTGCATTTGGCATTTATCACAGTTTAATCTATTTTATGTTTTCTTGATTGTTTATTGTAAAATGGGATAGATACTTTGAACAAAGCTAGGGCAGGACATGAGTCAATATCCAGCAGCAACAAATATTTAGAGGCAACAGATTTGTAATAATTAGATGGAGACAAGAGATGATGAATTGGTAAATCTGAAAGTCTTTACAAACTCTGAAAATCTCAGATGATCGTTTAATCCATCAACTATCTTCTTAAGAAATACAATCACGGAAACTCCTGCCAAAAAATCCTTACTGTAATCCTACCTTTATCTCATCCACAAATATACGTTTTCTATATAAAGACACGATCCCTCTTAAAAGGTCAGAGTTTGTAGCTGTCCACCAAACACCCCAATATGCCCACACAGCCCTGCAAGGTCCTTGCTGTGTCTCTTTCATAACCTACAGCCACTTCTACGGCAAACAGGGGAAATCTCCCATTTCTACGTGGCAGACATTTGCTTCTCGCCGTACCAACTTCCACTTCTGTTTCTCGCAGGTTACACACAGCTTAGATCCCCTTTTAGCCCAACGTGTACTGAACTTACTGAAGATGAAGTGAACAGGCATTTCCTCATAGCACTACCTCACACATGGGACAGCTTAATGGCTTCGCAATTAATATATGCATAAGTACAACCTGCATTAGTGGTGGTAAAAGGCAAGTTGGCTCCTTGATTACACATCATTAAATAATACCAAGGTTCTCGTGTTCGGTGCAAGCGTGTGATGTACCTGTTCAAAGGTGGAATATTGCGTGAGTCTGCACATATTCCCATCCCCATACGTGGTTAAGCTTGCTCTGACATGATCCTCTCCTTTTTTTTTCAACCTATGGAAACCACCTGGTCTCGTGTTTCTTGGTGACAAGCAGCAATTTTAAAATGATGCTGCACCGAATCACACCAACAGTAAGAGAAAGCCTGGCCCAGGAGCTATTTACTTCTGAAAATAAAAACAACAACAACAACAACAACAACAAAAAGGAGGATATTTTATCTGAACACATTACAAAGAACTGCTGCACAATGGCAATGGGGCCCCAGAAAGGGAAAAGCTGAGGAACTATTGCTTTATAGAAACCAAGGATAAATATCCTTTCTAAGATTAGAGGAATGAAAATAGGTTTAAAAATCCTGAGGAGGGTTGGGGAGCTGAAGTTGGTTTCTTTAAGCATAGCCTTCATATAAATTCTAACTCTGCAGTTAAATGGAAATGTCTAAGCCTGTGAAACTAGAAGGAGATGAGGAAAGGGGGGAACCCGTATACATGAAACCAGCAGATACAGAACCATTTTGTACAGTTCAGTAGGCAGGCTAACATGAACTTAATAGTGACAATTGTTTTAAATTGATTCAAATAACAAATACACATTTCAGAGATTATGAAGTTTTGCACTGCATTTTTCTTTTTATCTTTCAAAGAAAACAATGCTAATAGTTTCCTTTTTCCTACGCTCAATGACTATTTACTACTTTCTTGATGTGGACTTTCAAAATACAAAGAAGGTTTGGCAAGTTTTCAAAGTCTTTCTTCAAAGTCAGCTCTTAAGTACTTTTTACAAAAACATGAAGAATACTTCTTACTACGGAGAATTGATAATGTACTGCTTTCGTTATTTGTATATGAAATACTGTCAGATAAATGCACATGGATTCATTTGTTTGGACCTTCTCTGTTAACCTTCTGTATGAAATTGATTTCGATTGATCACAAGAGTCAGGAACATAACAATTGCTTTCAACCAAAAGCTGCTTCAGACATTATAGACCCAAGTTTCAAAGAAAAAAAGTTCCTGTGCTTGCAAGTTTAGAGTCAAACTTGGCAGTTCTTCCAAACAGAGTGGTCAGAAAAAGAAAAATAAAAACAAACATCCTTCCAAGATTTTTTTTCTTCAATTGCCATACGAAATAATGGTACAAGTATGTCACAACCCTTTCCCAAAGTTATTCATGAAGACATAAGCAAAGCATCCTAAATGCTTTGTTACCAGAGAGTTAACATTTGCAGAGCATTTTGAGAATTTAAGGAACTTTAGAAAGTTGTCAGTTCTTTGCTGCTGTTCAGAGCTAAACTTGAAAACAGACACAAATCAAAGCAGCCCCCTCAAAGGGACAAACCCGAGCGGTCAGACCATTTGTAGCCAAGCACATCGGTCTGTTTGCTAGAGGTGAACTGAACTGGGGGCCAAATCCAGAGGTGATTTGTAAGGTGGTGCAAATTAAATTGTGTAAGTAGGAGTAAGTAGATGTGAGTGAGTGTGAGAGCTTGGGCTGGTGGTGCTCACACGCCAAGCAGCCCGGGAAAGGTACCAGGAGGGAGAGAAGCAGCCCTTAACACCAAGGGGATGTCTTCTCCCAGACGCGCGTTACCTGGAATGGTGGCACCGACCTTGTGCACTCCTTGTCACCATCCTGCAGAAGAGGCTGCAGGGAACATCCCCCAGCCCTGCTCAGAAATACCCTCTGGGTTAGTTCAGAGGTGCTCTGTCAGCAGTGACGGAGCTCAGGTTGTGTTGGTGGAAGTGGGTAACGAGCATCTCCACCACCTGTTCCTTCCCGCCGAGCCCTGCGGGCAGTGGTGGCGAGCAGGACCATTTTCAGCTGTCACAGTGGGTTTCCAGAGGAGCGTGTCTCTGCTTTTACCCCAGTCGTGGGTCTTTCTCTGATTATCTCCAGAAATTACACTCTGGCCTTCATTTCCCTCCCTATCCCTAATGCCCCTGCTCCTCCAATTTCCTGTCTCCGGTGCTGACACCTCTTTGTTCATCTCCCATCTTTTCTCTGTCTTGTCTATTTAGACCGTAAATTGTTTGATAAAGGGACGATGACTTAATAGGTGTTTGCACTACATCTGGCACCATTTGGTCTTAATCTCATCTGGGACATGAAGTCTCTACTATTAAGAGAATAATTAATAATGATTAGGTCCTAAAGCAGCAACGTGAAACTCCACTAACCTTACCCACTACATCCTATCACTCTTCTATTTCTTCTGATGCCTGCTGGCTTCTGCAGGGGTTGTTCCTGAGCCATGCCAGCCGAGGGACAGCAGGCACTGATGCTCAGTAGCCCACTGGATACTTTGGAAAAAGGAAAGTTAAACTGGAAATTATGCTAAATGTGAGTGCAAGGTCTCACAGAAACTTATAATGTATTCTTCTGACAGGGCTGTGCTATGCATAATATAAACAGCTGTGTGTAAGGGAGATCGCTGCTCTGTTTCAGGAAGTAACAGCTAAAGAAGCATTTATTTCTGACAATTAATGGACATAAAAGCCTATGTGCTATCTAAAGAGGGGAAGATTAAAGGAGGGAAGTAGCTTATACTATTGGATCGGTTGCACCAAAACAAATAGCCTCACAACTTCATTTTGTACAGAGCCTTCCATAAAGTCTGGATAATAAAATGCTCTACAGCGAGCAGAGAAGGAGGGAGGAAGCAGAAAGCAGAACAGATATGTTTTGAGCCGAGATTGGATCCGAAGCAGCGGAGCCGTGCCAAGCAGCAGGAGCTGCAGAGGAGAAGCTCTCACCCCAGCGGCGGCAGCAGCCCGGGACAAGCCAGGCAGAGGGCTGGGCTCAGCCTCAGCAGTGTCAGAAAAGAAAAAAAAAAAAAGGAAAAAAGAGGAGAGGGGGAATAAAACGACGAGGAGCCAAATTTTTCTCCCGATTCCACCAACGCAACCCCACTGACATCAATGGGTGTAACTGAGAACAGAGCCAACCCAAGGCAGCCCGACAGACGCGCAGGGAGAGTTTGAAAACAAACAGGATGCTCCTGATGGGTGAAGGAAGATGGATGGGGAGCTGGCGGGGGCGCTCCCGGCCGCCCTGCTCCATGGGAGACCCCATCCCAGACCCACACGGCAGCAGCCTGGTCCCCGCACGGGAAGGGTTTGCTGGGAGGCCCCGGGATGTCCCCAGGGCCACGGCTCATGGCTTGGGGCGAGGGCTGAGCAGGTTAAAGCTCCTGCTCCCCGCAGACTGGTGTGTCAGAGCCTGGGAGGCGGCGGGCAGATTCTGGACAGAGGGCTGTTCCCTAAAACTTCCCTGATTTTGCAGGAAAAGCCACATTTCTGATCAGCCCGCTTTGTAGTGCAGGGAAAAAAAAAATCTTAGGGAGCCCACTGCCAGAGATGTTTATCTGCCACATGACAGGACCCCCCGTGATTATTTCTGGATCCTGCTGTAGCACGTAAAAAGACCAGATTCAATAAAGGGACTGATTTCCAGCTTCCCCAGCACAGAGATCCATGCAAGACCTAAAATAAAACCCGATTTCCCCAGGCTTGTGCAGTCTTGTGCTGAGCTGGGTAACATGCAAAGCAGACAGGTTTTTATAGAATCTCACCCTAGATTACTTTCAGAAGTAGTTTTTTCACAACATATTTGTTTGGAAGATTTTGCTGTCTCTTCCTCTTTTTCTATTTTCAGACAGCTTTGTTTAGTGGGAAATAGAAACAAAAATGCAGCTCTTTTAGCAATTACTCAATATTTCAAAATTGATCCAGTAAAATAAAAAATTATTCGGAGCTCGTGGGACATACACACACACACACACACACACACACACATACACACACATACCCCTTATTCTCTAATCCTTCCAAGGAAAAAAAATGCCCAAATAGTCATTTTGAAAAGTTGCGGGGAGTACATAGACAGCTGTTCCTCATACATACTGCAAATGTTTCTTTTAAATTCCTACGGACGCAAGAGTTTGATACCAAGCCAGTACCTCTAGAAATGGAGAAAACTAAACACACCCCATACTGATGCTTTTACTGTCCCAAC
This sequence comes from Rhagologus leucostigma, assembly GCA_013397725.1. NCBI lineage: Eukaryota > Metazoa > Chordata > Aves > Passeriformes > Rhagologus > Rhagologus leucostigma. The sequence goes on along the minus strand of VZTD01001174.1, from coordinate 4,073,265 downwards.
AAACTTTCTCCCACAACTAAAATGTTAAAACTTTTACCCCACATCCCACATTGGGAGATTAGTCCAATAACTAATGTTCTGTCCAAGTAAAATACATTTTGTCATTGCTTGAAAATGTTACCTTTCACAGAAGTATAGTATTTCTGACCAGCAGGGAACATATGTCAACATTATCTATTATTACACAATGTCAGGACCAGAAAGGGAAGGTGGGTGGTGGATGTTAATAACAACTTAAGCGATTTTCTAAAAGAGGCATTTGAGAAGTACAAAGCCAGAAGTTTTGAATGTTTTGTCTGATTGTAGCTGTGTCAGCAACCTGCCCCCACCACTAGCACAAACCTAATTCTGCCTGTGACCCAGTGCCTAGTTCTCTTTTCAATTTGAGCCAACACATTGCTAAACTGGAAAGTTTGAAAAATACCTTCGAAAACTTCTCCACCAAAAGGAAGGAGGAAAAAAAAAAAAAAGAAAAAAAAAACTTATGATCAGTCCTGGTGGAAGTGTTAAGGCTGCGATTTTAAGACCGAGATTTTTCACTTTGATTTTCTCTAACACTGTGTTAAACTGAATTTCGTGCACTGCTACCCATAACTATATTTGTCTGCAGAGTGTCTTCATATTAAACTTTTTTTTCTTGGTGGAAAGGCACAGTCCCATGAGGCAGGCAAACACAGAAACCATCTCTCTGTTCTAGCCAAGGAATTGGAAAACTGGGGGTCACCCCACATCCTGCAACAGGTTTCTCACGTGCCCCAAGCCATGTCACTTTGCCCGCCTTGCTCCTCGATGCCCGGGGTGCAGCTTCTCCAAGGTGTTGTGGGATGCCAGCGCCAGAGACCAGCACACAACTACAGCAAAAAGACCTTCCAAACACCTGAGGTAAACAGCCGACTGCAGTGTGTACTTGGCCCACGTGTGTGAGAGATTTCCCTTCCACAGCCAAACACGAGCTGCTCATTTGGTTCCTGGGAGATGCTCGAAGGCAGCATCAGGATGTTGAATGGTCACAGAATCATAAAGTCTCAGCATGGCTTGGATTGGAAAAGACCTTAAAGACCTTATTATTCCACCCCCTGCCATGGGCAGGGACACCTTCCTCTAGACCAGGTTGCTCCAAGCCCTGTCCTTGGCCTTGATGATGGATCCTTTGGGTGGTCCCCAGAACAGCTTTCACACCCCTCTGCACCACCCGGGTTTCAAAGCTGTTTGAGTACTTTTAAGATGACCAGACAACCATATTTAGCATGGACTTGCTTATAAAACCCTTACTGCAGGAAAGTTTTGGAAACCCTTATTTCCCACCAGAACGCCTGCAAACAGAAATGGAACAGGCAAAAGCTGGTGCTGAATAAATCAAAGGGAGATGAGCGGTGATGCCGCTATTCAACCATGTTTCCAGTAGTATTTCCCTTACTGGAAATGTTGAAATTAATGTCTTCAGCATCTCTCTTCCACTGTCTAGAGCTAAATCAGAGAAAAAAGCTGGAGGAGGGAGGTCTGTACTGCTTACCTGTGTGGAAACCCATCCAGGACCACTCCCGATGTCATGCAGCCGATGTCACCACAGGGTGATGAACACAAGCGACCCCATGGGCTGAAAAGGGAGAGGAAAATGGCATTTTCCTTAGAATAATTGCCATGTGTGAGGCAAGTTTGGTGCAGGTATCTCTTAAGCAGCACCTTTCCACGGAGAAGAATGTGTTGGTCCCAATCTCACCACTCCACGAAGATCAGCCAGCCCCTCAGCGTCATTCCGGTATTTGGGTAGAGTTGTCATTAAACCGTGTTTTATGCATAACCATGTCAAATAATGGGCCTCACATTCAATTTTCCAAGGTGGATTTGGGTGCTGAGAAAGGAAAATTTCTTCCCCCACCACAAACACGGTAGTGTCAAAGCTGCTGGGCCCGTATTTCCTCACCTTTTCGTTTTGTTTGCTTCTTTTTGTTTTCATATCTGTTTCAAAAATCTATGTAATTTCTTTGCAGTGCGATCTTTCCCCAAAAGCAAATCCTTCAGGGTATTTATTCCCCTCAAAATACAAATTATTCTGTTCCCCAGTAATTATCTGTTTTGCATACAGTTACACAGCCGAATCAGAAGCAGCAAGATATGAATAAATATATAAATAATGGACACACCGAGGTGTAGTTTCTCATGTTTAACATAACACTGGGGAATACATTTTTATAGCAAGCCAGTAAATGTTGCAAACTGATGTTTTCAATTCCAGTGACTTAGAATTAACTTCTAACTGTGAGAGCTAAACTAGCTGCAGTCTTTTATAATCTCATGCTTTAAAGTTATAATGGTCTTTTTTCATCTGCTGTGAAAGAAGAAATTATATTTTACTAGGAGATGGTAAAGGTAAACCACGGGAAAAAAAGTACACTTCAAACTGCTTAAATATAATTATTTTTGTTCCATGTGATTTCACTCAGTGATATAAAGGAGAGCTGGGTTAGCCTGTTGGAGTGGGAATGTGCTGGTGAGTAGAGAAAAGCACATATTGTTTGGCAGTCCTTAAGGCGTTTACATGAAAAAAGAGGAGAAATATAGCAAAAACTAGAAAAACTGGAGGAAAACCACTTATTTTTTCACCCATAAGCAGCAGTTCAAACACCTATCAAAAGCAACACTTAGCCCTGTGCCTTTTTTATGAGCCTGAAACAACCATATTTAGAAAAATTTTCATCCAAAAAACCCCCAAATCCTCTTTGGAAGTGCACGTTCCTCTAAGCCATGGCAAGAGGTTGTGTTCGCCTTGGGTAGGTTTGGACCAGACCAAAGCTGCCCCCGAGATATTTTTAATGAGCATTTTCTTATATCACTGACCTACAGCACTTTTGCGACCCCTGCCACCCCACCTGGCTGCTCTGCAGGGCTGGAGGCACCCCAAGGCCACCACCCCTCGCCCCATATGTGGCTCCTGAGAATCAAACACCTCTGAACCAGGGCTGCAAAATTCAAATGTGCAGGAGCTCCTGTGCAGGAGCTTGCTGGCCTGACTCCGCTTCTTTGGGAATGAGGTTGGAGCTCTGAACTCAGATCTGAACCTGGATCTTGGGTTTAGATCCAAGGGTTTGGGTTGGGCCCCATCTCTAGTAAAGAAAAGCATAAAAAGAGATGAAAAGATAATTGTAGAAACTTAAAAGCCAGGCCTGCATTCTTTTGAAATTACAAATTAAGCTATAAGTGATTCCAAACTATGCTGTTTTTATTAAAAATGACTTAATAATCTAATCTTCCTTTCCTTTCTTTTGTTTTGGAATTTATCCTATATCCCAGTAATCGCACATAGAAATTACACAACACCACGCTGGATACTCTTGACAATATAAACACAATTGTTTATCCAGAAGCATTATAGGTTCATGCAAAAATACAGCATTTAAAGCTTGTGGTCAGATCAAGAAACCACAAGTATAATTGTTTGTTTATCCAGCCAAGCATTACTCCACTGTGTAAGTTTATGGGGGGGGTTGAATTTATTTATTTATTCCTAACCTGTTTTAAAAATTAAAGTTACAGGGCGAAGGCGGACGATGAAAGGAAAAAGGGAACATTTTGAATAAGGAAATCATGCCTTTGCCGTAGCTCATGTTACCCTGCTTCGTCCTTCCAGGGAAGCCTCGTGATAACAGGGCCCTTTGGTGGAATTTCGACATATTTTTCCCTTTAGTTCGGGGCAGCTGGTTTCTTTCCTCTCGGAGGAGAGAGACCAAGTATATTTATCACTCCAGCAGTGACTCAAAACAAACAGGAAATCTTCATCAGCAGGCTCCTGGGCAAGGCAGATACCAAGGTACTGGCAGAAAGGAAACAGAGGCTTTGGGCTGTGGGAGTCCGACACGCAGCGTATTCTGCAGCAACAGCAGATAACTCGGCTGGAGAGCCACCAAATTATTTTTAAATTACAAAAAAAAATTAATAAAAAGGTGATCCTGAGGTAGCTGAGAGCACTCGTGGCATCCATGGGGGTGGCTGAGCTGGACACCCAGCCTGGACACGTGCTGGGAACCTGGGAGAGGGAGGAAACCTGTGTGCTGGCTGGGCTGGGAGGTTTCGCTTTGATCCCGTGGCTTAGGAAACCCACTCCTTTCACCTCAGCAAGCCCTTCTTTAAAAGCAGAGGTTTCCGGCTGGGATGGTCGCCTTGCAACCAGGAGGGAGACAAAAAGCTAAGAAAAACAATGGCAAAAAAACCCCCAACTGTTAATAATTTTAACCTTTGATATGATTATTCATGTTTATTAATGGTGTGTTAATAATTTTAACTGTTGATACAGTTATTTATGCTCATGGGTAGTTTTAGAAAGGCCTCTGAAAACGAGATAATGAATGGTCCAGCAATGATGATTCCTCCTGCATTGGTTAGAGACAGTCCTGACACAGGAACTGCTCTGTAGGGTTGGTTGTGGGGGTTTTTTCCCTCTCTTTCTCCACCACTGTCATGATAAAATAAACTCAAATACTTCAGTCCATCTGTCCGTGTGAAGAACAAAACACAAGGAGAGCACAAGACTGACCCTGGTCTGCTCCTTGGAGACACCTCTGCTAAATGGCTGCAGGGACACTTCGAGGCTGTGAGGCTTACACGGCACCAAACACACGAGGACACAGTTGCTGCAAATGGGCGGGATTGGGAAAAGTGACTATCTGCATCTTCTGCTCCTCTGCATCTCCCCAGGCACTCGCTGTTTACTGTGGCCAGAGACGGGGCACAATGATCCCTGGGTCTGACCTGCTGTGGGCTTATCTCCAGAGCTGGCAGGAGATGGTGGGGCTGGCCAGGACACTGCTGGGTGCTTAAAAGGAGACTCGTGCACCCTAAAACCTGTGCCTGCCTTCCCTTGCTCCTGGCCAACCCTGGACAGCTGCAGCACTGAGAGCCTTCCACACCAACCTGCCCTCTCGAGCCAGAAGCACCCCTTGACCTGGGAGGAGCCTGGAAAGGTGAGTCCTGCAAGGACACTCTCACGTGTCCAGGCTGGGCTTGGTTGGAGCTTTCACAGCCAGTCCTCCAAGGCAGCAGATGCACGTCCTTATCGCCGAGCTGCACCCTGTGACACCAACCTCAACGTCTCACCACAGAAATCCAGCCTTCTATTAATAAGGGTGACTGGCTTGGCTGCGAACCGAAGGTGCAAGGGGCTGATAGAGGGAACGCCAGACACCCACATCCTTGCAAACAGTTGGAGGGGCAGCGTGCTCAGATGCAAACACTGTCTGACTATGGAAATGACGGCATGAAATCACCGTGGCCTGAGACATCCCAGACACAATAGGCATTAGCAGTGAAAGAGCCAGTGTAAAAGCAAGTGCTTCAATCCTGCCTCATTCGCAATCTCCACGGGACTGCCCCATGGAAAGCTGGCTAAGGTCTATGTCAGAGATGACTACCAAAACCTCTGGGTCGGGACAGCTCTTCTTGGGAAGCATCTGGCAGAATGTATCACCACTGTGCTGACTCACGGATGTGTCAAGGCATAAAGTCAAGCGAGGTGGGTAGTTCTGGGGAGTTTCTCTAGAGGCCAGACTGTCTGTATCATCCTAAGGAACTGTGTGGTCTAACCAGCACCTCAGTCAGCTCCAGGGAAGGGAAACCTGGTGACAGTCTGTGCATGGTGTGCAGTAGGTGAGAAGGTCAAGTTCATGGAATCACAGAATCACAGAAAGGGTTGGAAGGGACCTCAAAGATTGCCTCCTTCCCACCCCGTGCCATGGGCAGGGACACATTGCACTAGACCAGGTTGCTCCAAGCCCTGTCTAAGCAAACAAGGAGAGAAAACACCAAGGCTGTAAATAAGAAATACGTGGTACAAGAGTGCTGGAGGCTCCCTACTGCTTGAACTCGCCTGTTTCCAGCACAAAGCAGTTTTGTTTCAAGTGTGTAAGCTTTATTGGAACATTATGTTGACTGCATACCTACCAGATCAGGCAAAACTCCCACGCAGCCTGAACTCCAGAGCATCAAGAGTTTGGAAAGGCCACGGTGAGGGGGGCTCCCAGCCCACCCTCACCATTACAGCTGGCACAGACCACAACAAAGAGGCACTGCCAAGGTGCCGTGCCAATCTCTGCTGCTGGGGGAGGTGACACCGCCCAAGACTTTCTCCTTCCTCCCGGAAGGGTCAACTGGAAAGGAAGACAGAGCAAAGCGCCTGACTGTGACTGAAGCATTGGCAGTAGCATGAGGTCCAGAAGGTGATTGGTCAGGCATTGGAACAGGCTGCCCAGGGAAATGGTGGAATCGCCATCCCCGGATGTGTGCCAAAGGTGTGTGGATGTAGCGCAAGGGGATATGGCTTAGTGGTGAACAAGGTCGTGCTGGGTTGATTGTGGGACTTGATGATCTTAGAGGTCTCTTCCAACCTTGGTAATCCTGTGATCTTCATGCCTTGGTTTGGAAACGGCCACTTGCCGTATGGATGAGTCCTTTGCCTGCTCGCTCACTCAGATGAGTGGCACACTCACTTTTAATTATTCACCAGCCAAAAATCCAAAAGTGTGGGACAACTAAAGAAAACATCACACTGAGGATGTGATTTGCAGTCAGGAGGAGCAAGTGGCAGAGCCAAGAGCAGAGCAGAGATCCGTAACTCGTACTCAGCGCTGTACCTACCTCCTCAGACCTCAGCAGGGTTCAAGCAATTAGCACTAGCTTTGTGCCTAAAGGTCAGCTTTGAAGGGATGTAAGAACAGACTTTGGCTGCTCTGGCTAGCCTGTACTAGTTTGGAGTTTGCCATCTGCAAGCCAAGGAATGCTAGAGTGCAACATCTTTCCACCACATGTCTTTCCATGCCTTTCCTTGCCTCTGGCACAGCCTTTACAGCCAGGGCTGGGGTGAGCAGTCAGTGTGTGACAGGAGGGGTGTGACCTTCGGCAGCAGAGCAGCCCAGCAAGGCAGGGTCCCCGCTCCCAAAGTGAGGTGCAGGCTCTGTGCTCTCACTGTTTGATCTTCACCAGCTACACTGAAAATACTGCATAGCACAGGCCTTTGGAATCTGCTCTCCAAGTGATAGAGGATTATTGGCTTTGGTGATGAGGTGGACTAGTCAGGACTGGGAGACGAAAGGAATTATTTTCACTTGGTATTGCTCTGTGTCATCTTGTTTGATTACAATACTCCTTCCTTTTAAATGTATGTTTTCCTCCTCCTAATCTTCGAATAACTTTGTGTTGAAATCAAACCTATATGTTGTGCTATAGCATATTGCACCGTGTCCGGGATCCAGATCCTGGGCGTTTGCCCACCTGCCACATTGTACCACAACAAACCTAAGGTGCCATCCTGCTACAGATCCATCAACAGGCCAGAAAGATGCTTGGATGCCCCTAAAGCAAAGCAACGCACACACACATCTTCCCTAGGAGACAGTGCTCCAACAAAGCACTCAAAGCCACAGGTGTAATTGATTTTTATCACCCTTCCTTTTTAAAATCAAAAAGGCACATTTTCCAAGCTGATATTCACACGGGATATATATAAATCCTAATTCTTGAGGAGGGTCAGGAAAACAGATTGGAGGAATCAAAAGGGAGGAATTTATGCAGAATCCAGAAACACAGAGAGGCAGCAGAGAAAAGTGTTGTGCATTCAAGTGCTTAAGTCCTGCTCAACTCCATGATGACAAACAAACAAACAAACCCGTGTCTCTTTTTCTCAGCTCAGTGATTACAGCAAACCCACAGTGCCAGCTTCAGACTGGCAAGGCAACTAGCACTGCTCACAAAAACACATTGAATTATTTTTTTTCCTCTTTTTTTTCATTTGTTTTATGTTGGATGATTTAATTATAAAGATCTTCCACACTCTCACCTATTTCCTTACCATCAGTCAAGCCACTGCTATTGTTTCAGGCTTATAAAATAGCAAAAACTAAGGAATGAAGGGAAAAAATGAGGAAAGCATACTGCAGACACAGAAGAAAAGTCTTTTCTTTTGAAGTCACTAATTCAAATGAGCGTGCAAAAATGAAACTCAGGAAACCCACGTTGCCACGGTAATTCTGCTCTGCCTCAGAGCTCCCACCCAGGAAAGGTGTCTCTGATGTTACCTAGGTGCCATCCAAACAAAATAGTTCCAAAACAGATACTTGACACCCGTTTTTTCTCCTAACTCAGCATTTCAGCTGGAAGTAAGAAATAAATGAGAGCCAAAACTTCTAACCGAAAAATTAATAAAAAGTTAATTATTAGGAGAGAGAGGAGCTCCTAGGATGCCTTAATGCCTGGATCCTAACCTGGCTGCCCTACTATTCTGGGCTCATCGGGATATCCAGAATACTAATTTAGAGTTAGGGCATTAGGGAGACAAATCTCCTGCTTTAAAAACGGAAAACTGTTATTCAGTTATTTCTTGACAAAATACACTTCAAACAATGTGAAGGAAATGGCACTTCCCATTTATATGAGTTTACAAACAACAGTCACAATGAAAGGGACAAAGACTATTTCAGGTTTGTGAGGGCTGTCTGTTATAACACACTGTCCCATGCTGCAGCCAGCGCAGAACTTGCAGGATCTGAGAAATTTAAATTCTGAGAAATCCCCAGCACAAACCACTGTTCATTATAAATGAAGTAGGACGTTATCGTGTCCCAGAGCATCATCCATGGAATCCCAGATTGGTTTGGGCTGGAAGGGACTTTAAAGCCCATTTCATTCCAACCCCCTGCCATGGGCAGGGACATCTTCCACTATCCCAGGGTGCTCCAAGACACTTGGAGCACTTGGACACTTCCAGGGATCCAGGGGCAGCCACAGCTTCTCTGGACAGCCTGTGCCAGGGCCTCCCCACCCTCACAGACAAAAATTTCTTTCTAATATCCAATCTAAACCTGTCCTCTGTAATTTTAAAGCCATTCCCCTTGTCCTATCCCTTCATGTCCTTGTAAATATGCCCTCTCCAGCCTTCATGAGGGTAACTCTGCCTCTGAGGAACAAATCAGCCGCTACTGCACGTGAACCTCCTGTGAGTCTCCGTCCCCACACAGCTCAGCTCCTGCCCCACCGCAATTCACTCCTCCTCCTCCTGGACCAGAAAAGGTGGGTTCTGAGGTTGTAAATGTTACTCCAATCAAAAAAATAGCCCACTCCTTCAAAGCAACAGGTTGCTCTCTTTGGGGTAGATTTAAGAGGAGCAGAGCCTGCGGCAGGCAATGTCTGCTCTGTGCCTAACCTATGCAAATCAGGAGCAAATGTAATGATGTTAGCAGCCCATCAGCAGAGTTTGGCAGGGGTAACAACAACCATAGGGAGATAAGATAAGGCTGTAGGCTTTCAAGGTTGGGAAATAAACTATCAGGATTACCAGAGCGGTTTATAGAGACTGTTCTCCCACCCTCTTCTAAGAAACAAAACTGATCCTCTGCACTTCACCCCGAGGGAGGAAAATAGTTATTAGCTTTACATTACAAAGATACATGCAATATTTGTCTCTCTAAGATCAGACTTGCCTACCCCAAGTAGCCACATGTGCGTACAGTGGTAGTTTTTTCCATTGTGACACAACCTACCCTTACTGTGACCCTCTCTCGTTCGGTCACTTCTAAAACGTAGCTCTCTGTGAACTGGGACCGTGTTCTGTAGGTTTGCACAGCTCCTATTTTTCGTCACTATAAATAGAAGAAACAACATTGCCTGGCGTATTCTCCCCCGAATTATTTTGTAGGTTAAACAAACTTTTAACTGTTTCAGATAAAGCTGAGCAGAAGGTGTTTTTTCCAAACATCCCAAGCGAAGGAGTGCATTTCCTGCTTCCCTAATTCAACCTACGGCATCAGACATCTGTAACTCTGTTTACATTCCAGCTCTTCACAACTTAATACCGCTCGAAGCATCAATAATATAGGGCACATTTCTGACTGCTCTTTAGATATTTTTTTATCTCCATGGGACTTCCTGGTTTGGGATTTTGTAGTTTACAGTTTCTCACTAAGAGTAACTAGCTGCAGCATTTGGCCTTAAGAGTTTACATATTATTTAACTAGATATAAGCAGCCTATTTTAATTACAATAAAGAGCCCTGTAGAGGCCTTGTCTGTTTTTTTCCCCCTCCAACTATATCAGTTGGCTTAATAAAGATATTACCACTCCCTATAAACCAGGCTGTGATCAAGCTCCTAGATATGCTAGGCTTTTATAACATACTTTTACCACTTTAAAAAAACAAGTCCTATCAGATCTTCGAGCACTCAGATGTCCATGGCTTTAATGAAGGCGGTGTGAGCTTTCTGTAGCTCACACACATTTTAGTTTCTGTATGTGCACATTCCAGCACTTCTAAGAAAATCACTCACCCCCCCCAACCCGAGAGTCATCTACTCGTGCCTCCGTAGTACAGCTGAGCATTGAACTGTATGGGCTGCGCTCCTAGGACAAGCTCCCCTTCCCCTGGGGGATGTAGAGCTTAGGCTTCCATCTCCCCTGCCGGCAGGGCCAGCAAGAGGTCTGTTCCCACAAGGGACACCTTTCCGTGAGCAGGGACACCTTCCACTAGACCTGGCTGCCCCAAGCCGAGTCCAACGTTGGGCACTTCCAGGGATGGGGCAGCCACAGCTTCTCTGGGTGACCTGTGCCAGGGCCTCACCACCCTCACAGGGAAGAATTTCTTCCTAGTCTCTAAGCGAAACCTGCCCTCTGTCAGTTTGGAGCCATTCCCCTTGTACTGTCACCCCAGGCCCCTGTCCAAAGTCCCTCTCCAGCTCTCTTGGAGCCTCTTTAGGCACTAGAAGGGGCTCTAAGGTCTCCCCAGAGCCTTCTCTCCTCCAGGCTGACCAACCCCAACATTCAGCCTAACCCTACTATGTGGTACCTGTATCCCTGATAACTCTCTGTCCTCGTGTTCAGGTCCTATCTTCATATTTCTCACATGCTGTCACTACACATGCTCTCTGACCTTCATTTAGATAACCCTCCACAATTCATTCCATTCTATTCGAGCGCAAAATTCATGGCCAGGGTTGGCACTATGTGCAACTAACCCTTATTCACACCAGCCAGCATCTTGCTGCTCTTGGTGTTTCATTGAATCCTGCATTCGAAGCCAAGGTGAGATACAGAGGCTTCGGTTGTCTCATTTCACAGGGCTGCTTTCTTCTGGAAGGCGTCAAATTAGTACCTGAACGTCACCTACCAAATCAACCTCGCATAGTCACAACTCTTCAAACATTTGCAAGCAACATTACTACAAAGGAAAGCTGGAGAGAGCTTGATTAAGCAACTTGCCCAAGGTCATACAGGAAGTTGTAGAAGAGTTGAAAACAAAAGCCAGATCTTCTTAGCTCCTGTCCAACCCTCTCTGGAGTGAAAAGGCCAAACTGCTGTGTGGAAGCATTAGCAGAGTCATAGATCTCATCCTATAAATTTCATAATGAATTCACGGCTTAGCAAAGAAAATGCACACAGCTCCCAGTACTTTTTTCCCAGGAAAAATGTGCAACCCCATGATGGCAGCTGGGAAGTGTGTTCCCCAAGCTCTGAGTGGTGCTGGCTGGGGCCACAGACGCTCTGCTTACACAGAAAGAGAAAAGCAGGGAACAGCAATATCCTGCAAGGCCATTTAACGCAAACAGGTCCTGCCATCCTTTTTCCAGCCACTTCCCACCTCTCCAAGAAAGTGAAAAAAGTGCATCTACTGGAAAAACTGCCAAAGCCACCCAAGAGCGAGCATGAAATTGTTCAGGATAGCAAAAGGAGCATCCAGAGTGTAACAAAGGCGGTATTTATGTCTATACTTCTCCCTGTCTGCGTGGCTCTCGGTGATAGCCACAGGAACAAACAATAGCCTTGGCCCCTTGGCTGCAAACGGTTCACTGCAGAGGCCCAATTAAGTCGTGGAAAGTCTAAACACAGGCACAGGAATCCGCTAATGTGGGCAGGCCTGCACAATAGGGTCTCATCCTGGCTCTGCCCTGCTCCTGCTCAGCACCACCTTGCTGGGAGGAGAGCCCCCCATCGCCAGCGAGGCTCTTCCCATGGAGAGGTCCTGCTCCATCTCGAAGCCCAACGCAAACGTGCACATTTCCACTCACTTTGGGGAGGATTCTGGCTCTAGGCAGCATCAAGCTCATGCCCAACAAGACGAGCTGGATGATCTCGGGCTTGCTGCCACCCAACAGGCCACATGTGTGTGCACACACAGGCAAAGGGCAGTTTAAGACTGATTTGCCTCCCCAAATCTCCACCAGGTTCAGGCCCTGCTGACACAAACCCTTCAGCCCAGGCAGCCTCAAGAGGAATGCCAAGAGCAGATAGAGGCTTCGACATTGTCTCGGTACACAGGATGCTGGCCTGACATCATTTAGCGGAGACAATGCTCGCCCTCTTTCTTTGGGAACCACGTACAAAAACTTGGCCGAATATAAAACGACTTCAAAGACACATTTCTGTGCCAGCCAGGATGCATCAAAGTTGGGAAAGGAACGACCCGATTCACCTGATCCAGGGAGCTGATAGAGAAGCGTGGGGAAGCGGCTTTTATCGATGTACCTTCCCAGCACTTCCTTCCTGCCCCCGATGCTATTTAAACCCCTTGCCTACCTCCAGCCAGACCTGCCCGTCCTCTGCTCTGAGGAGGAGAAAGGAAAAAGCAAAGGGAAGCCCTAAAAAAAGGCGTCCCTGCAAATTTCTGTGCAGTTACCGGGCAGTCATATCCTTCTGCTTTCCCTTGAAAAATCAAGTATCACCTTATCGTTTCCTCACCAAGATTAACTCCTGCTTCCTGAAGAGTATTTCTGAGGTAGAAAGCAGAGGTGGTGGAAAAAAAAAAATAAAAATAAGGAGGGGGGGGAAGCTGAAAAGCCCAATCTGTCAAGCTGCATTTTGGAAGAAAGGAAAACTGAAAAGTGAACGTATTTAACATGAGCTATTTCCTGCACTCAGGAGGGAAGAAAGCATGCTACTAACTGTGTGCATGAGGAGATCTGCACTAGTGTTATCTCTGACCTGCAGCTTAGCCCTTGTGTCTCAGCTGCCAAAAAGCTCCTATTCAACGTTATGCTGAGTTCATCAATGCTCCACGTGTCAGGATCCTAACAGGAAAAAGCAGGACAGACAGTCACTCTATTCAACTGCCTGGGGACCCCATGACAACTAAAATCCCCTTGCAGACTGTCCATATCAACCTACGGCAGGTCAGAGCGCGTAACCCCTCCAGAACCGCAAGCCCGGGCCCACACCCTTTCCCCTTGTCAACATTGTCACTTTAAAACAGCCCATCTAGCCTTATCACCAAACCTGGAGTAAGTATGACAATTAAGATGGATTGCAAAGCCTGCATGCGCTTTACAATTAACAATAACTTGGCAGCGTGTCCCACGCAACTGTTGGGTGGTATGGCAAGAACTTTATCCCTGCTTAGTACTGCATTAGCATATTTAGTAGGCTGCAAGACATAATTCCTCAGATATGAACATATTTTTGTCTTTTCAAAAAATCTGCAATTAAGCCATAACGTGCAGGCAGTGTGCAGCCGGCGGTAAACTTTGGTACTGGGGGACTGTGCTGAAACAGCCCTTTCTGACCTTATGTCAGTTATCTATTTAATAAGGAATATATTCAATTAAAAAAAAAAAGGGGTCTTAGTAGGGTCTTCGCTAGGAAGCAAGAATATTCCAGAAACTACAGCTGATATTTGGCACTGTATTCCCTGTGAAGAGCACAGTGCCTAAGAGGGTATGGGCGCAGGTATTTGAAAGCGGGGGCATTTTGTTGGGGGGGTTGTCTCAATTTTTGGTTTAGAAAAGGCAAACTCTATCTTTCCGCTTTGAATTTTTAAACTGTAGGGTTAACTAATTGTTTGTGTAAAAGAAATAAACCCCATTTAAGCAGCATCTTCCTCTCTGTGTTGTGTAGCGCTTTTTTTCCCGTCCAGGATTCTCATGTTTATAGGTAAATTAACAATCTTCTAAAGTAATTAAATGCATTTGAGGAGCAGTTATTTAGCATGGCCTAACTTTATCGATTCCCTCCATGATGCACAAGACACTCTCAACCCCACTAAGCTTTTCAAGTCTGTTTACAGTGTACATTTATCTAGAAAATCTGATCAGGTGGGGGGGAGGCAAAGTTCTTGCCTCGATAACCCGGACATTGTCCCCCTTGACATCTGTGTTGCTGGTGGACAGGATATCCTGCCAAATGCAAGAAGACAACTGCGTGACCCACCTTGGGCGAGAGGCACCGCGGGCTGATGCGAGCACAGCGGGAGAGGGTGCTGCCTCTCCCCACCCAGAGCCGCATCCTCGGCACACAAAGAGCAGCCAGAGAGCCTCTGCGAAAAAAAAGCCAGGGGAAGGCAAATGAAATAAATAAATAAATAAATAAATAAATAAATAAATAAATAAATAAATAAATAGGCGGTTTAGGTGAGTAGCACACATTCGATAAGGGAAAGCAGATGAGGGCAACAAATGCAATTCAGCAGACAAAGTCTTTCCTCATAAACCCAGCAGAGGAACGGATTAAACCACCTGGCAATCTTGGCAGGAAAAAAAGAAAATCTCAGGCGGTGACAAAACCAAACAGGTGGAACAGGTATAAAACTTTTGCTTCCCAATAATACCCTTCTCTTCCCTGGAATGCTTGGACAGGTGCAGGAGTTCAAGTTACAGCGTGGAAGTGGCAAATAAATACACAGCATTAGTGTCTGACGTGCTCGGCGAGCAACCGGGGATGTTAATAACTGGCAAGGTACACTAATCTCTGATTGCAACATTTGGTTTACCTTAATCTGGAGGGACAGCTGTATTAAAGAGGGAATTATACTAATCAGTTCAAGGCCCTTGCATATAAAACTTCCCATTAGGCTTAAAGTACAACAGCTTACGCTCATTCTCTAGGAGCCTTACATCTGGTTCTGAATAAGGCTGTCTCTCATTTGCAAGGTACAAACCGAAAACAAGGGAGGGGGGAGCTGACAGTTGCTGGAGGATGGTTGATAGAAGAACAAGCTACTAATTCTTTGAAATTTTTTACAGCGCAAAACTGGCTGTAAGGCATCTTAATACTAAAAAAACAGGCATGTGTTATCAACCCTAGGCCATTTTTTCCTGTTACCGGAGGTGACCAACATAAAATAAAATTGATGATGTCAGTCAAAAACAGCTAAGCACAAAGCTTGGCTTTGTTATCTTAAGTCAGAAGGTATGATAGGCCATGCCATATGGCTGTAATCCTCCTATATCTCCCATCACCTAACAGGCAACCTTCATGTAGCATGACCTTATTTGGCTGGTCTCAGGTTAGGGCTGCCCAAAGGGGATTTTTCTGTTTCTGCTATATCCAAAGGTTTATGTTGATTTTTTTTTTCTCTTTTTTTTTCTTTTTTTTTTTTTTTTTGAGCCCTGCAAACTATAAATCCGACTGATTACTCTGCACTCTTTTGCTTGACTGAGCCTTTACAATCAGACATCCCCGTTAACAATAAGCTCCTAATGAATCAAACATCTATGGCATTAGTTTCACCTAGCTGCCTCTTTCCCATGCACTGCAGCTCTTTGTCAGACCTGGCTTGATGAGAAAAGCTAGTGACACTTGGTGCACCTATTGATAAACAATTCAGTAATGAGGGGCATAACAAAAATTACCTAAAACAACCTGATTAAAAATGACAGGCAAAGGGTACTACAGAGCTTTGCAGTTAAGGTAACTCCCGTATGTCGGGAGGGATGGAAAAAATAATTAGGTGCAGCACAACTTGCTTTAAAATTACAAGTTTGCACTCATATTTTGGCACTTTTCTCTTCCCCCCCTCCCCTGTTTTTTTTTTTTTTGGGACTAGAAGTTTGATGGGTGTTAAAAGGAGAATGTTCCATCGTACTTTATAAGAGATTCATCTTTTTTCGGAAAATTTGCAACTCAGTAAGCTTTTTCTCTCCTGTTTTTGAAGCGGCACATTAATGGCAAAATGCATCGCTATTTGCAATCCAACTTTCTATCTATAGCAAATTCCTATATTATAACTCAGCATTTTACTTCCTTTGTTTAAATATTGGTTTTGTTGGTTAAAAGAACATGTGGGCTGTAAACAAAGGATAAATAAGCTGTGAAAATAAAAGCAGGCTCCAAGGAATAAATAAGAACAAAATGGAAAAGACTGCACCGGGCTCCTGCAATGAACACAGGGATCTCTTTGTGAGAGGCGAAAAAAATGTGTTAAAAGGGCACATACTGCAACTCTGAGGCAAACTTTGAAATGGAAGTGTGGAAGCATAAGAGCATTTGATTCCAAATCAGCAATGTGTGGGTTTGCATTTGCGTAGCAGCATGTTGGGAGGGTTTCAATCAGTGCACAGATGCACTTGAAAATCAAATATGGACATGGGGAATGTTTTTGGATATAGCAAATGAGGACTGATGACATGTTTACACTTTGCACATGGATCCAGTACAAAACCATACCCTGCAAAGAAACAATAACCACCATTTGCTGCTTTTCAGGGCTGGAACAAAATGGTGGCAAAGGAAGGGAATACAAGGGAGTGTCTATTCCCACCTGGGAGAGGGCTGCACTGATTCCCTGCCTCTGGGCTCATTTTGCTCATCTCTCACTTGAGAAAGGGACTTCTTAACCAATATTGAAAAAAAATAAAGATACATCGGCTTGCAAAACAACAGTGTGAGAGGAAAAGGGAAGAAAAGGCAAGTTTCAAACATCAGTGATGCCTTTCTACGCTGTCAAAATATTTTCTTTACAGGAGAATTAAAATTATAGTTGGAATGTTGCTGGAATGAAATCGGGAATAATCGTAAGCAAATGTACTTTCATCATCTCCAATGGAAAATTGCCATTTTGACATTATTTCAGTATCTGGCTCTATGTATCCTTAAAGAAGAAAATCCTGAATTATAAATAAGATATCCCAAGCTATGCCGAGTTATTAATGAAAGTTTATCAAGATGGCAAAACTTTTTTAAAAAGGAAATAGTAGTTGCAGGCAGTTGCGTCTGACCAGACTACAGCGTATCCCTCTGGAAGGCAGCTCCAGCTCACAGTATGAAGTAATCGTTCGTGAATGTTTTCCAAAATGTGACGCATATTTTACATTTTTAAGAAAGGGACAAAAGTTAGCTATCTGTGAAAACAGGGACAAACATCTGTTCTACACTTTCTCCCAATCAGATATTAAAGAAACACACATGAACTAATACCCCGAGTTTTAAACTTTTATGAAGAGCTCATTTCAAACTTTTAAGAGGGTATCATTACACTTCAAATAGTCCTTCAGACATTTGACTTCTGCTACTGATTATTAATAATAATCATCCCATTTTCCCTTACACTTTTCAGCATGAATTCAGAATGTCAAAGCTAATTTTCTCATCAGCCTCAGGCTTTTTTAAAACGTCGCAAACTTGAGACTTCAGTTCTCTTCTCACACACTTGGGGCTTGTCACAGCAAGGGGTTAGAGCATCCAACTTCCACAACCGTGCATGGGGTCAGCGTCCATCCAACTGAGACCCAACAGCTGGATTTTTACAGAAGAACCTGAGTCTGAGGTATTTTGGCCCTTTTTCTGGCACATGTCCAGCCTGAAGCCCATGGTTTTGTCTTGGTGGTTTTAGAACCTGTCCGGCATTGTGAATGGAATGAAATTGGAATTACCTAAACAAAGTCAAACGACAGATTTAATGAGAAATTTGTACAAGTATTTACTAAGATAAGATGCTCAAACCATTGAATTTTAACACCTTCCTCTCTGCATGTTGCTAGAGAGAGATTCACGGCTACACTTTGCACCACACTCTCCTATCTGATGCCCTGAAATGATACCAAATAACTTCAGTGTGAAGCCATTCCCCCTTGTCCTGTCACTCCATGACCTCATCCAAAGTCCCTCTCCAGCTCTCTTGTAGCCCTTTATTGGAAGGTACCTGTGACCAATCAGTGATCACAGGTACAATATACCTATCAATTGCTTCAGCCCTGTTCTTTAAACTTCTATTTTCTGGATATATCCTCCTTTCCCTAAAGGATTTAGGAAAAAGGCAAAACAAACCCCAGCAAATGATGCTTCCTTACACTACAAGCTCAGTGAGAGGTGCATCTAATCACAGCTTCCTCCAGATTTAGCTTCAGCCCCCCTGCCATGTTATTTTGTCCGATGTTTGTGCATCCAACAGCAAAAGGAGGAACATGTTAAACATCCAGGTATATGCGTGACAGAACGAAAGTTATAAGAGATTATTCTTATGAAATACCACCAGCCTTATAAAACTATGCAAACCATATTCAGGAAAGTAATTTCTGAGTTGTTTCCGCAGTTTTCCTTTCTAGTACAGAGTAAGGCATTTCCATTTGTTTCTCGGATAAAAATGCACGTGTCATTTCCTGTTGATAGCCAGCAATAAATAAATCTGTGCTTTGGAAGCCCTTTCATATACCACCTCTTTTACTTGGGAGAGGAACAGACAGTCCAGTTGCTATAAATTTATCATGATTTCCAGCTGATAGAAGTCAGTGTAGTGCCATGGATGTCATCCAAGTGAGATCCTAAGTGGAAGGTAACACAGGTTACCGTTCCAGTCATATGCAGAGGCAGAACCGACACCACGGAGCGGGGGTTGAGCTGGTGGATACCAACACTACCTCCATCACCACAGGACAAAATAACACACAGAATAATTCTATCACCTTCCCTCGTGCAGCTTTTGAACATGAGCCTATTTGATATTAGAGCCAACTTAGTCAACTCACTGTAAGGGCACTCTTATATAAGAAAGCAAAAACTCATCACATTCATAATTCAGCTTCAGCTGGTTCTGATGCTCAGTGGGCAGACATGAGCTCAGCTGTTTGCCTCAACAGAACAAACTTCATTTCCATTGACAGTAAATTTGGCCTTTACTTCACATTTTGGGAGAAAAACTTGAAAAACAACTTGCACCAGGATGACCTTTTTATTTTTTTTTCCCCCTGTTTCTGAGAGCTTCATTGGAATAGACGCTTATCTGATGACGCAGAAAGGCCAAGGTTGAAATTAAAAACAAAAAAAGGAGACTAGATATCAAGAAATTCAGTTCTCAGTTCTGGTTTTAAAATTATTTGTTTTAGAGTGAAACCTGAAACATACCACCAATATTAGGGCGAGGTTTTTCGAGGCTGTAGGTGAGCCAGAATGTGAACCTGCTTAATTTTGAAATTCCCTTAGGATAAGACAGCCAGAGCAGTGAGGTTGGTTCCCTAGAGGCATCTTACTATCAGAAATGCAGTCAAAGGGTGCTCTCACCTTCTCTGATATTTATCAGATAAAAATAAAATTTGTAGAGCTTCAGCTGCCCCATAGTTAATGGCAAAGTTATATTTATTTTTTAGCACTTGAAGATCTGGCCTGATTAAATAAAACAGCCAATTAGGAAAGACTACAAATTTATGTAAGCCATATATTCAGTATGTTCTCCCTATCACCACAGAGACCAGATGATTTTTCCCATCACAGGTCTCTAGTTCAACACCTGCTCAAAATTCTGAATTTGAGAAGTGCCACGATTTTGAAAGATTTCCCTGAGAGCCAAGCATTGAGAATTTAGGTGCCCTTCCTCAGGGCAACATCTTATTTAGATCAGGAGATCATTTTCCTTTCCTCCTCTTGAAAAACATTTTGCTATTCACTCGGTGTGTCCTATTAGCAGAAAATAGAGAAAGTTCTGATGCATCATAGCACGCATCTGAAATTCTAATTAACAAGAAGTCATCTGTAGTTGTCCAACATCATATTATTAATTCACAAAGCAATAAAGGGATATATTTCAGACTGAATGAGAAAATAGGTACTGAATGGGGTCAGAGTATTTCACTACACATAATTTGTCATGATCTTTAACTATTTCAAACCTACAGAAGTCAAGTTGTACAATGCCTTACAGTGAATAGAATTTCTCACCTATATAAAGCAGTTACACCACAATGATTTACTCTCGTGAACTTAAAACCTAAATTAGTTCTAAATCTGTATAACCCAGGGTTGCATAAGGAAGTATATTTTTACTGTGAATACGTAGACTTTTGCCCTTCATGCATTTTTGAGCAAGAAAGGTTCTTCTAGGGCCACTGTAATATATAATATATATAATATGTAGTATGTTTTTTGGCATTATGATCAATACCCAAGTTAATTAGTTTTAAAATTATATTTAATAACAGCAACAGTAGTTTTAACAATTAAAAAAGGACATCTCAGCTAAATTCTAACCAACTTTACATTCCTAAAGTCTTAGGAAGACTTCTTTTTATCCTATGCCTCAAAAATGCAGGTTTTTCAAAATTCATGGCCACTGAGTAAAACTTTCTTCTTCCTGTTTGTTTCAAAAAATTAACTTCATGGCAAAATATGGGGAAACCCAGAACGATTCGTTCATTCATCCATTACTTTTCCAGCAAGAGGTTGCTCAGTTACTAGAATTTTTATACACTTAGTGCTCTGAGAGTGCTTTAAATGCAAACCTGTAAAAGGAAAGTAAAAACAAATCAAAGTTAATCTTGACTGGCTGGGACAAAATGCTTCAATCAATATGGTGATGGCTCATCCATTGTCATTTGGCCATTACCTGGGAGACGAGGACCTCCTGCTACAGCAGATATGTTATTTATTTTTAATACAGATTTACCAACGCCTCAGTTCTGCAGACACATACGAAGCCAAAGTCATTGCAGACTTGCCCTGTCACACTGTTTACTCCTCATATTTTATTTATCCCTGTTTGCTCTTTACATTGGTTACAGAGATAAACACATACAAATATTGTGATGTTCAGCAAGTTTAGTGCAACAAGAGAGGGCAAAAGCCACCATCTCCCATTTATAGCATCCTGGAGAAAGTGACAACACCATAATTCTCCTAAAGAAGAAAACCCGTGTAATACACGATTTTCTTTAATTTAAACCTTACCTTGAAGAGTAACTCTGCCAAGTTTAGAAACATTTTGAAGTGTTTCTTCACCCCATGCAGAAGTCAGCTTAAAACATATTTCCAGTACAATTTTAGAGGTAGAAACCTCATTGTTAGGTGTTCAACATAAAAAAAAAGCTTAAGAGCATAAGGGCTATGACTGAGGAAAGGACAGTTTGGGGATCCTCTGGACACACAAGGCCTGATATTTATATCCTACTGGCACAAACAGAAGTGCCAAATCTGTTCGAATCAGTGGTGTTTGACCAGGGATCAGAAGCAGAGTTGTGATCCAAATGTGTTACTTCTACTGGAAACCACAAAACTTCCCCAGAAAAGTAACCCCTGGGGAGTTCAGGCAGTGCACGTCTGAGCAGCAAAGGCTACTTGGTCATAATTGTGACAAAGCAAAGTGTTTCATTCTGGTTCCTGAACTGGAACAGATGACTATTTCTTCTTCTAAGGAGATGAGAGTAAAAAGGGAGCTAATCCAATCTCTGGAAGAAAAGCCTACGATGCAACCTCAAAATAAATACACTTATTTGCATATACAAACACTATATGTACCCACTAATATCCCTTCCTTAAACCGTGAGGAATATCACATATGCTACAGCTCACACCAACCAGAATAATGAGGGAGGTGTTGGTTTTCGATATTTTTATAAGTTCATGTAACTCTACAGTCGAAGCAACTCTAGGTTCATCAGAGCTATCACATAAGAAAAAGGGACTTATCACAAACAAGTTTGTTTAATCATCAGCTGCCTTAACTTCAGTCCTCTTTCCGACCTGTATGTCTCCAGTCTGTGTTACAGTCTGTATTGCAGCCTAATCACACAGAAAGGCAAACTCTGAACAGCTACTGTCACCTCCCTCTCTCTTTTCCTTTCCCAGCAGGTTAAACGTGGAAAACGCTAAAAATCTCCTGGGAGCGCGTCTAAAAATGAAGTGTAAATAGGTACGGGAAAAAAAACCTATGAGAAAAAGTGTTATGGAAGGTGCCTGAATGGCAAAGTGCAAAGGGTGACAAGAAGAAAATTGTGATGGCACACAAAAGGCGAGGGAACAAGAAAGATGCGATACAATAGATAGCTGGTGAGAGCCTATCCACTGCCTGGTCGCTCCTGTTCCTCCCCCTCAATACCTTCATTTTTTTGTTATGATAAAGGACATTCATGATCAGTAACAATGTTATAATGATAGTAAATGTGGGATTTAAGGTATATAAAAACCTTCAGCCAACATTAGAAAGCCACCAAGGGGGAGTTACCTTGCACGAGGTTCTATTTAGTGATGGCTCCACTCTTTCACTGCCTGACTGCAAATCAGCATTTTTAGTGGACAATAGGCTCAGCAGTGGCCTTATGATTGCCTCTTTTCAAATGGAAATGGCTATCCTAACTCCTCTGCCAGGTTTTTCTTACTATAGCACAAATTGCAGTTTACAAGGCTCTAAGGGGGAAAAAAAAATCTTAGCTGAATATCTTTTTTTTATTCGACAAACTGACATGTAAATTACCCTTTAAGTGCTCCACTCTAGGGCTCTGATCATCTCCTAATTGTCACAGTCAATTGTAGCCAACAGTCTCTTCAATCCCAAGCGCTTTGACAACAAGCATAAGGATCAAAGCAGAATCAGCTCCCTTCAATATCCTTCTGTTTAGGATGCTACAAAAAGCCTGAAAAAGAAAGGTGTAAGGGCATTAGTGGAGAAGGAACTGAGAGGAGAAAGTACTACAGCAGTCATTTTCTTCTTCACTAATATTATATATCCTTATACACTCTGTTATCCCACGTTCAGCATGAATACATAAACATCCCAGAGAATAAATACGGTTTAAAACCACTCGGATATATTACTACTTAAAAAATAAATGCCTAATGCATTTCTGCTGCTTCCTGCATGCCTCCCTCCAACTTTCCCTTCGACTCGGGCAGTGAATGCAACACCAATTATTTTTTAAACAGTTTTTTTTTTCCCTCAGCGAAGTGCTACAGCGTCTTCCAGGATGAGCTGGGCTGCAAATCAGCCTATCCCGATGGAAACCCATCCCAAGCTGCATTCATGGGGCCGGTGTGACTGAGGCATGAAGCAGGTTGTTTGTGCAGCTCCGCTTTTGCTTTCTGAAGTGCCTATAACCCAAGGTCAGGCAGAGGCTGGAGGAAAACCCTCTCATTCAGTTGGAGTCCAACTCTGAGAACAGCCAGTTTCAGTCACATCCAAAACGACTGGGAAGAAATACAAGAATAAATTCAGCAGTTCTCAAAGCCTGCCCAGCGGGAAAAAAATTATTTCCTATAATTCTGAAGGAAGATTCACCTTTTATTGTATTCCAGACCACTTTAAATCAGCGCCACACTACATGGCTGAAATTTTAGCACTGGCTGGCTGTGTTTGATGATACGAGCTTGCTCGCTCTGCAATACGCTTTCATACCCTCAGTGCCTCACAGACGCCTTGCTGGAGTCGTGTTTCCAGGGAATAGGAGTAAGGCGGAGCTATTCTGAGTCACACTTTTACTTCAAAACTTGTGCGTCTTCACAAACGTAGCAGTAACTCCCACAGAGGCTCACAAGCAGCTTCTGCCACACGGGCTGCAGGGGAGGAATCGCACGGCTCCTGCAGGAGATGTGCTGCTGGAGTGGGTGAAAGCCTGCAGGAGACCAGGGAGGCAAGATGGGGATGTGCCAGAAGCATCTCCAAATGGATAACCAGGCTCTGCAGGGTTGGGCAACTGCAGCCTTTGGGCTTCTCTGATAATCTTGCTACCATAGAGAAAACAAGGAAGAGACTTCATCCATTTTTCTGAAGCTCTGTCTCTCCTACTCCTGAAAAAGATTCAGGTTAAACCCCTCAAGTAAAACAAAGTGGGAATTTAGAGGTCAAAAGCTATTTACTCCTTCATAAGAAATTAACTCACTCCTTACAGCTGTTTTTAAGGAACTTAACATTTCTTGAAGATGATGCACTTCATCCCATGTCTCACATGACACTGAAGGAATTGTTGGACGAGACAGCTGGATGAGTTTAACAACCTACTGCTCCCATCATACTTTCCACACCCAAATTCTGTGTAGGAGATGAGCTGAGTCAGATTTAGAGACCAGCAGAAAACCAAACACTTCTTTAAGTGTCTTTAACCAGACACTTCTTTAAACAGGACACCAAGACAACGGTTTAAGGTAGATCTTCCTAATCCATCACCTACATCACACTCCTCAAAAAAGACCGAAAGGTTTAAGATGCAAACAATAACGGTATTTTTACATAGAGAACACTCTGAGTTTGTAGGGAAGATAGAGCACAGATACAACAAGGCTTCCTACAGAGCTGCCTCTTCACCTAAATGCGGATAAAACAAAGGTACAGAGAGTGGTGAGAGAGTGTTTTTTGATAATGCATAAGAACAAGAAGTTAAAGTTTCTCATGGGAAAGATATTCCAAAACATGATGAGTGGGAAACATCAAAAGCACTCATTTGAGCGATGCCGAAATAATACAGAAGGTTAATCTAATATATAATTTAAAATAAATACAAACCCAAAATTACAAAATTGAATTGAAACATTTGTCTTGTCGAGCTGTTTTGTTTCCATAATATCAAAGGGAAATAGTTTAACTCTTTCTGACCAACAATTTCACCAAAATAATGCATACTCTGAAGAAAAATTTTCAGCTTAGTGAAGCACACTTTGCCCAGCATCAAATTTGAAAATATTTTTCAGCCTTATATGAAGATCAGTATCTTCTCCAGCTGAATTCTGACATGACTCCAGTTAAAACACATACAATATTTTGCTAGATATTCCAGTATAAAAGGTAAATCCCATTATTTTTTAGGAACATTATTCCAAGACACTAGGACACCTTCCAAATTAAACCTTCCCAACATTAGCAAATTTGTTAAATTTACTTGAAATATAAAGATTAAAATTAACTTGAAATATTAAATTTAACTTGAAATTTAAAGATATTTTCTCCTCCTCACTCACACACAAGAAGCACCACGCACCAAGAAAAAGCTGCAAGGTCACCTGGATTGTAATTAACATCATCATTATCATTGTTGTTGTTATATAACAGAAGCACTTCCAAATAATAGGACAGCTAACACAGACTGGACTACTTTCTCACCTTGCTTGAAAATGCATCCAAACACTTATTCCATAAAACTCTTGGTTCCAAGCTCAGTCAGTGGAGTTGCTGCTCGTAGATTCCAGAGAGCTGAGTAGCACAGTAATCCTGGACATTTTCCTTGTTTCCAGCTGGCAAATCACAATAAAGAAGGTTAAAACAATGTTCTTTCCGTATCAGAACGTTTTTGTGGAGATAATTGCTGTAGTGTTTGCTAAGTACAGATTTCAATACCAGAAAGCAGTAGAGGGTCCATATGACAATGAATAGAAGGAGATAAGCTCAGTGAGAGGGTTTTCCCTTAAAATAAGGGACACTTTTATGGAAAAAGTGGGAAAAACCCTGCCCTATCACAAAATATATTCTTTTTTTCAGCATTAGAGGTGTTTGTGCACTAAGCCACTTGCTGCACATGACCATTTCATTATACACCACAGCTGTGCTTTATTGCAGGTGATTAACAATTGTCTTGCACGACTGTAACGAGGGAAAAAGTGCCACAACGCTGTTCGTGCGCTGGAGCAGCCCGCAGGAAAGTGGCTCCTCCAGTTGCCTCCCACAGGCCGTGGGTCTGCTGAGGACAACAGGGGTTCCTCCGGCTGTGGAACCCCAAAAAGGGAGCACTGAATGCTGATCAGAGCTTGGGTTCTGCGAGGATTCTGGTGCCCTTTCAGAAGGACTCCAACACAACCCCCCAGTCTGGTTGTAAAGCAGGGGAATAATAGTGCCCATTGTGCTGCTGACATTTCTCTCGGAGGTGGTGGCTCTTCACTAAGCAGTTGTGTTTCCTTATTTAGTCCTCTGCCACAAGCGTGGATTTTTGCAGCCCTTTTCTTTCTTACGTGCTTCTGAAGAGTAAAAGGATGAAAAGTTGCGTTTTGCAAGCCTTGGAGGCTGTCAGAGCACGTGCACTGGTGTGATGTGAAAGCCTGTGGCCACAGAACCACTTCAGGACTACTGCAAGGCTCCTGACAGAGCTCTTAAATTACTGACGATTAACTGATGTGTCCTGGTCATCAAATCCTCATTCAACTCAGCCTTTCAGGCAACAAAGACAAACCATCACACTCTGGGAGGCCTTGCAGGTATCTGTGCCGAGTTTGCTAAGGATGTACGTTAAGTCATTACCTCTGCAATGGCCAGGGCCAGGTGAAGAGCGTTCAGAAGACCTCAGGAAGCCACGGGCTTACACCTCAGCTGGGACTCGTTTTAAGAAGATCACATGCTCCTTTTTAAGTGATTATTTCTAGCTGGTACTTAGGGTGGGCTGGTGACAGCAGCTCCTCTTGTGCAGAGGCTGAGGTTCAAGCCAGCGATAACAGGACTTGTACTAAAAGAGTAAAATCGTACACAATTCCTTGCTCTTGGGGAGAAGAGGCGTTTTTTGGGTGTCTTCATAGCTCATTAGCACAGTTTCTACTACAGTTAGCTCAACTGCACAGCTCCCACTCCAGCCACATCCTCCTAAGCCCAGGAAAACATTCCAAAGCTATTTTACAGAAGAGGACATTGAAGCTCTTTTAACAGTGGGATCCAAGTCTATTAAAAGCTAATGAGATGTGCTGTCCAGCGGACTCACCAAAGTCATGAAAATCTGGTGCCAGAGCCAGGGCCAAGCCACAGCAGCTCCCAGGGCCTAATCTGTGCTCAGGCAGTTTGGTATCACAGAGACCTTCCTGCTTTTA
The DNA here is from genome assembly GCA_013397725.1 of Rhagologus leucostigma. Classification (NCBI taxonomy): domain Eukaryota; kingdom Metazoa; phylum Chordata; class Aves; order Passeriformes; genus Rhagologus; species Rhagologus leucostigma. The sequence goes on along the minus strand of VZTD01001174.1, from coordinate 4,046,544 downwards.
ACTCCTGAGAGGTCGCCTCCAGGCAGCTAAACACACACCGAGGACGTTCCGCTCCCTTCCAGGCTCCTGAATGACAAAGTCCAGAACAAGAGCATCATTCACGGGCGCCGCCATTGGAACTGGGTTGTAAAGAGAGCTGTTTCAAATAACAGCCAGAGAGTCAGAAAAATCGTGTCTAACCACACGTCTGTTAAGAAGAATATTATGCAGCATTTATCAGCCCAGACACAAAACTGGTTTCAATATAGGAGTTTAAGTATATGGCAACTGAGAGAGGGAATATAGACATTATTTTACACAAGCAGAATTTCAATCTATTACTAAGCTGTAATTTTAATTGACATTAAGCAAGCAGAACCACAAGAATAGAGCGAGTGCCTGTTTCTCACAGCACATCTATCTCGTGTAGAGTTGCTCAGGGCTCGTATACCACCAGTTTAGAAACATGTGTAATTGCTTATGGTCAGTGTCGAACCACTGCCAGATCACACATTAAACAGATAACCACTATTATTATAAGAGCAACTTCCTTGACCCCATATTTTGGGCTGGCTCTGAATTCCTGTACTTTACCAGTTTGGTTTGTTGCATTTTGCCAGACTTCTGCCTCTACATGTCATTTTCTACTCCTGTAAGTGACTGGTGCAGTGGAGAGCTCACTCTAAAAATGCATATTTGAGCACATGAATAGAATAAATTCAAGAAATATGATCACAGTTGCTCCTGTAATGTTTTTATAAACACAGAGTCTCTGCTTTTTTATTATAGTTAAGGTACAGTGTGTTATTTGGCAGAGGAATCTGACTTGAAAATGTAAAAGGTTCAGGCAACCACACATTTGGAAGTAGAAATCTTTCCTTAAAACAAGGCTCTGGTGTTTAAACATAGCAAAATTTCTGGAAACTTCAGTTTCTCAAAGTCTGCCAAAGCTCCAGTCACATGTAACATATTCTTGGGGCTTACATATAATGCTTCAAGTAATAAACAACATCTTGTTTAGAGCAGGATGGAAAAAAAAAAGGGGAAAACATTCATTAGGAGTCAAAGCTCTACACCAGTACTGAAAACAAAACCAGTTTCTTGTGCTGAAACCTCAGAATAACTTTTATAATGGATTAAAAAAAGATTCAAGCACTCTTCACGCCTCTAAATATTGCAGTTAAAATTGTAGGTTAAGTTCTTACAGCAATTAAATAAAATATTCTATGAAAGAAATAAAATACACTCACTGAAGCGCACTCAGGTTTTCAGCAACAGAAAGAAAAGTTCTGATCATCCTAATTGGGTAACAGGATGAGTTACGCACTGTACATAACTACAGGTCATCAGTAGCCCTTCAGTGCTCCCTGTACAATTCATTTATCGTGCATTTTTTATTCAGGAACAAGGCTGGATTTAAAAAAAAAAAGTCGCTTCCATACCAAAGCTCATCGTGCAGAATATTCACAGCTTAAATATATGCACAGTCATCTCTACTAGTCAGACACCATTTCGGTCCTCTCATCAGAATGCACATTAACAGAATGAATTTGAGATACAGAAATAGCACACCGCAGCCAGTCCTGAAGTACGGGCCCTAATACTTACCTCACTGGGATCTAGTCAGGTTTAATTAATTAATGCTTATGAAGCACTATGAGCTCCTCAGATCATCACTTTGATTCATTATCACCCCCATTTGTTTTGTGTCCCACTTCCCCCGTTAATTCAACAGTGAATTTCTTTTGGAAAGTGTTGCATTTATAGAGTAATGAGCAGATGAAAGCGGTTGGAGTGATTTCACAGGAGTGTAAAAGGGAGCAGGACTCCTTCCCCTTCCTTCCTGCTTGAGTCATTTGATATCCGGTCTGAGAGGAGCATGAAGCTTCATGATGTGTAATGCTCTTCCAGAAGTTGCCCCTGACCAAAACTGTGTCAAAATGCACCAGAAAATGATGAATGTAAGGATTTAACATTAAAACAATTGGTTTTAGTCTGGGAAACTTCTCTGCTTGCATTTATGTTAATTAAAGATGGGCATGAGCCACAATGCTCGAAGGGGTGTGGATGCAGGCACTTGGTTCTTCCCTCATCTCTAATAATTATTAGATACATTGGATGGGAATTGTTGGAAAGAAAATCAATAAGAGAATGAATCAAGAAAATTAATGGCAATTTCAAATACTTACAAGTATAGGATTTCACTCAAGGCCAAGACAAGATAAAATTAGTACTCTGTATTAAAACACGACAAAATACAGTTTGATCAAACTTCCATTCAGTGGAATCTTCTTTAAGGACTTCAGATTTTGGCAGTAAATAATTTGGGTTACAGAACTTAACAAGGAAGAAAAGAAAGATTATCTGGTGAAACTCCAAGGTTGCTATAGAGTTTCCAAAGAGAAACCAGATTAGGACAAAAAAAATTACTGGTGGAAGAAAAGCTGATAAAGAAGACTAGAATTTGATAATGGAGGAATTTAATTATTCAGGTATTGATTGCTATGATAACTATGTGGAAGCTAACAAAGTTTGTTTGTGGCAGCAATGCTATTAGTCCAGTAACTGAGGCCCGTGCTTGGAGCTGGGCATGTTATAAAATTAATTTTAATTATAAAATTTAACTTTAATCACATTTCATGTCAATATAAGTTTAAAAGTTAATGATAGAGAGTTCAAACTTCACTATGATAAAGATCCTCAGAGATTTAAAGGATAAGTCAATGGAAAACATTCTTATCAAGAAGAGCTTGGGAGACTGACAAAGTGAATAGACTTGGGTCAAAAAAACAATTAAAGTCCACATATGCTCTTATTGTGCATTTAAAGAGAAAATTTTACTAAAAACAAAAGAATTGATACATCCAATGGTGAGGGGAAATGTGACAATAATGTACAATAGTGGTAATCTGAGAGTATTGAACCAGGGAAAAGCAAAAATGCTTTAGTGGGGCGTGTCTTGTGGTTACTCTGATTAAAAAATTCTTCCTACTGGACTTCAAAGTTGGGACCTCATCTTCCAGGACCCACAAATACAGTTTCTTATTTAGATATTTTTGTTGCTGGCATAACAAACCAAGAGCTTTGCTGTTTATAAATGGAATTAGTCTTGTGCAGAAGAGTGGTCTCCAGTTCCATATGCTGTATATTTAAACACTGTGATTTAAGCAGTATACCAGTGAGCAGGTACTTAAAATCCAGTTCTCCCCCAGGATGGAGGCGTTCTCCCACAGCAAGAGGGGTGGGCAGCAACCCCAAAGCCTGCTGAAGGTGAGAACTTACTGGTTTAGGTTTCCTTCAGAGCAATGTTGAAGCTGACTGTGTTTCCCATGGGCTGGACACACACTTCCACCACAAACTTTGGTGGAAACAAGCCCTAGAGGCGGATCTTGAGCATTTTACAGCACACCGGCCTTGTCCTCTGCCACTGAAAGAGAGTTGTCTGTGCCTGCTGGGGTGGAGGTTAAGGACCGCCACAGGATCTGGCATGTTCAAGCTGCTGAGTGATGGCTGCAGAGCCTGCGCTGTCCCAAAACCCTTCCTGGCTCAACTGGATGTTGTTTTGCCTGGGTCTTCCCTTGAACTGCACAGAAAGCTCCACTCAGATCCAGTTGCCATCTCATGTTTTTTGCCACAGGTGAGTTTAGGGTCCCAGGCAGGTCAAAACCTTTCCTATCAGACTTGCTTTCTTATTGATTAAAAAAAAAAGATTAATTCTTTCATGAAAAAAATAATCATCTTTCAGAGCAAAACCGGTTTTTCATTAAAAAAAAACCCAACTTGAAAAAAATTAAGGTTTTGATTTTCTATGAAAAATGTTTCTGTTTGGAACCATAACCACAATGGCTTTTCCTCACCATGATTTATAAACCAGACTATAATTCAGGCAAAATACCAGCAAACTTCAGCAGAGAGGATGTGGCACCCAAGCTACAGCACCTTTTAAACAGGTCCAGTTAGAAATAGATTATACAAATTCCATTTGTTTTAGTCTTAAATTTTTAATTTGGTTTCAACTCAAAGGGAGGGCCTGTTTCCTGCGTAAAATGTTAGCTTTCTGATATTAAAATCAATCTAAGCATGAATCTAATATGAATCAACCACTTACTGTATTTACCAGAAATTGCCAGGTTCATCATTGTAATAGAAAGATCTGCAGATGGGAACAGAAAGCTGGGGAGGAGAGTAAACATCCCAAAATAGTCAAATAATGGAAAAATAAAGCAGAAGAAATGGCTAATCCAAAACAAGATATTGCATACTACATAAAATTTAGAATTAAGAAAGAACAATTTAGCATCAAGAATTATTTTTGCTGCAGCAAATAAAAATATACTTCTTGAGCCAAAGAAATCCATAAGAAATGTGGGTAGAGACCTGTAATAAATCAGAAATGTTAAGAAGCATCCCAACAGTCATTTTGATCTCTTGGCACTGAAGTAAAGTAAGCACAGTGCATAAGGGTTAACTCCTCAGCTCACATAAATCAAGTTAACACCATTTAAGTTAGCAAAACGTATTCAAAGTCAAATTCATTTACTCCAGCCAAAGATCTGTCCCTAACTCTATCCTTCGCATTTTATACTGCATTAACAATTTTAACATATTCAGCTTTAAAGCCCAATATACTTCAATATAATCTCCATTACATACACACACTTTTATGTACACACGCATACGCAGAGGAATATATACATATAAAATTATTTTAACTTATAATATAAACAAATTAACATAACACAATTCGTAGCCATGAAACACAAAATAGGAACGGTTTTGCCGGATTTAGTGAGGAAACACACCGAAAATCCTAATTTGAGTAGAGTGAACCAACCTGGATTTATGAGCAGGAAATCTTGCTCAAACAATTTGCTGGAATTTTTCAAAGCTATCCCTGCCAAGGTAGACAAGAAAAATACTATGGATGGTATACAATATGCCTAGACTTTCAAAAGAGGGTTTGATAAGATCCTACACTGGAGATTACCAGCGAGGTACAGAGCCACTGCATAAATGATAACAAACTTTAATGAACTGATAAGAGTCTGCAAACAGCATTCAGCGAGTGACTTAGAGATTGGCAGTCAATACAGGGTAGTGCCTCGGTCAGGTTAGGGGCTTGTCTGGCCTCTAATCTATGTAAAAGAATTAGATCGGAATATCAAAGGTAACGTATCAAATCGTGCCGGGGACATAAAAGTGACAGGGGCTGCAGCAGCAATTGTCTCACTCGGGCTGTAAACGCGAGATCCAGATCAGCAGCAAATGCAGCATCAGCAGCACCGGGATCGCGCCGCTGTGCCGGAGCCCGCAGCTGAGAGAGCAAAGTAAACAGGTTTCTCTCATGCAGGGCCAAATGTGAAAACAAGCTCCACGTGGGCACGGGGGTGGGAAGAAATTGGTGGAGGGTGTTATGGAAGGGGCAGAGGGAAACCCAGGTGCTGCTTGGAGAGAAGGGATGGGCTCAGGGAGCAACTGGAATTACAGCAAAAGGAAAGGAATAGATAAGAGGATGCTTTGAGTCTTTTAATCCTTAGGAGATGGGGAGTTCAGAGGAGATTAAAATCTTTTGAAATTAAAAAAAAAAAAAAAGGCCAACCTTTTTTCCTATCCCAATTTAATGGGTGTTTGGGTAAAACTTTCTATTCCAGGAATATGATTATGGTTTATTGTCAGGATGACAAAACCCATCCTGTGTCCCTCGAACCCAAGTCCTGCATAGTTTTGAAGCACTGCAGTCCCTTTCTGCCCCAAGGGTGGCAGATCTGGCCAGAAAAGCTCAGCACAACCAGCAGACCAGGGCACAGGACAGAAGCCTCCGTTCATTTCTGTGCTGCCACAACTCAGGGCAGTGTTGGAGGAGCTCGACAGACCTCCTGGTGGTTTTTCAGAAGCACCAAAGAGATTATAGCTCATAAATCCTATTTACAAGAGGGTCTCCTCCCTGGAAAACACAATTTGCTGTCAATTTCAGTGCTGACTGAAACTTGGAGAGGTTTTGGGGATGCTGGACCTCACTCCCAGTACAATTTTTTTATACTGCCAATTGACCAGGTCCATGAAATAAGCTGGCACAGAGGCAAAAAACCCAAGAACAAGGCCCCAGCTGAGTGGATAGGTCCTTCACCTGACAAAAGGTCATGTCCTCCAATAAATTTTGATGAAAAAATGAAATGAAAAAACTGCTGAACAAGGCTGAACGGACCCACTCCAGCATCTGAGGTTAACTAAAGAGCTTTCAGTTTCTTTTTGTCCTCTGGTAACTACACAGAATTTCACCAGGTATTTAAATTAAACCAGCAGCAGCTAAGAATGGGTTCTGCTCCTATGGCTTTAATACTTTTATCAACTTTACATCCACATTTCTTCAAACAACTTGCCCAACACTAGATCCAAATTCTGTTGGCTTTGTTGCCACATCTACTTCACTCATTTTAATGGATCTTGTTTCAACAGCAAGACTGAAAATGTTTGGCCTCATGAGGATTTATTATAACTGTACAAAAATTAAAATTTCAGCTTATTATCACACACATTTTACTAATTATTCCTTTATTGTCTTTATGGAAGGATTATCACAAAAAGCAGTCTTACGTTGTGGTAGTCACTACACCAATTTCCACTTTTTCAAACCAGTATCTTTAAAAAAGCGATAAAAAAATCAAGGGATTTTAAGCTGTGGGTGCCCAAAAGATAGCATGAGAAATGTTTTTTACATCCTTCATTGCCTTTGTCCAGGCCTAAAGTAGCATTTTTGATTTCTCTTCGAATCACCAGCTCCTGGTGAGGTTGGATTCACCCCTCAAAATGCAAAGGTAAAATTTTTTAGACTTTTACAGGGGTTTTTTTTATCACTATGGATCCTGGATATAAACCTGAAGCTTTCTGTGTCTCTCAGATACCGTTTAGTGATTAAGATTTTTAACCAGCTGCATGCACATGTTTTCATTTCTGTCATAACTGTTTCTTCACCTGCCTGAAACCAAGAGATTTCTAATTTTTCTTCCGTTTCCAAGTTTCTCAAAGTTCCCTGTCCACCCAGCACTGCCATCGTAGTTCCTGAATAAAACCTCAGTGTTTCTCAACAGGGCGCAGAATTTCTTCCCCTAAATAACCTCTGCTAGCCGTGCCTCTTTTCTCAGCGGAAAATCTCTAAATAAATAAATAAATCAAACTTGCTATTCACCATAAAAGCAAGTTGCTTTCCTAAGCAAGAGGGCATGGCTAGATATCAGCAGTAATTGTTAATATATAGGTTTTCTGGCATTTCAGTGCACTTAAACAATGATTTTAAGAGTTTTTTTCTTGATCTTGCATTACAGTGATCTACTTTTCCTGCTTCCCACTTCGTGCTTCACCCAAAATATTTTTATTTCACCAGCCTATCAGTCTTTGAAATTTGAAAATCACTCAGGTTTATCTGTGACTTGTGTTTCTTTCCCCACGGTTTTGTTGAGAGCTTTAATGACATTCTCCTTTGAGTTGCCTCAGAGGAAAGGAAAGACCCAGGTTTTTTCACATGTCTGAGGAAGCATCTGTATGCTAATTCCCTCTCAACTTTGCAAGCAGAAAATTTAAAGGGAGATGGTTTTTAGCAAATGAAGACCAGTTAGCAGTTAGAAATCTTTGCAATAGTACCAATTTCTTGGGAGGTTTTTTTCCTCCCACCAGCCTTCAAGGCTGTTTCTCGACTTTACAAGATCATTATAAGTTAATACTTGACTCCCAAAAGGCGCGCTCCACCTTAAAAATTGTACTGAATCTGTCAAACATCAATTTTGAATCAATGCCAATTCAGTATAAATAAAGTGTGATATGGACACTCCAGCAAAGGATTGCCTGCAAATCAAAAGAGCTCTTATCACACGAGGAACGTGATAGATTTTCTCCAGTAATTCCAATACTGATCACCTTTTCCAGAGAAGAAGTTTAGTGACTGAAATAAGAATAAGATATGAAGCAATTGTTGTTTCTGACTGTTAAAGATGCTTTGTATAAATGAAGTCTGAGCCTAATCATTCTTTAAAAAGACCTAAACACTGATTTTCATAATTAGGTTGAGGACTGAGGTAGTGGTTGTATCTGGTGAGTTTAAAAAGGGGGAAAAAAACAGATTATGCCAATTAAAAATGAAAGGTCTAAGAATAAACATTGAATTCTTGCAGAGGGATCCAATTCACAGCGTAGTAGGCATTATGTCAAATGAAACCACGGAGTGAACTGAAGTATTAATGAACAGAAGAGATAGCCAGACATGTTTACACAGGCAGACAGGGCTGGAGGATATATCGACAACGTGGGGAGGTGTGTTGTAATAAACTTGAAGGGGGACAGACTTGTTGGGCCAAGTGTCCCTTTCCTGTCCAGGAATTCCTCATGTCCTCATTACCCTTTCACCTCTGGACAGCTGCAATATTAAAATCTGGCTCCTATCTTAAGGAAATTGAGTTTAATGTCCTTAATTTAGTCCCCAGTCCACATATATCCATATCACAAAACAATCATGCAATTTGGCTCGACGGACGGCGGCTGCTGAGGAAAGAGGCCCATCCTGGAATGGCAGGGCTGTTGCAAGGCAGGCCCAAGTCCTCTATAAAGCATCTGTAGCCTGTGCAACACATTCGTGGTACATTCCCACTTGTGAGAAACCACCTCATTTTCACTTCTTTCTTTTTCTGGTACCTTTTGCGCTCAGATTTTTAATTACCAAAGCCGTTGTCACGTTCCTGTAATGTGGCGGAGGCCAAGCTGGACAAGAGCAAAGGTGGTCTCTTGGTTTTCTCATGTTTTCTTCAGCTCTAAGCGCAGCCTCAACAAGGAGCTTGATTCAGCACATCTCTCTGAAGCACAGAGCAGGGCTGCGGGGTTAGGTGCTGCATCCATAGATTACATAGCAGGGAAAACATGAGTGGCATATTTTGGTCCCGGGGATTGATATGCAACACTCCGAACACCGAAGTCAACTGCTAAATAATCTGGAGTCAGAAAGGGGCAGAGCTGTTGTGGAGGGGAAAGAAAAAAAATGTGAAGGGGATAAAAATCAATCATCGAAAGAGTGTTATGTTTTATGTTAGTAAATCATTTTAACTAATTGATTACGTCATATCTCCAGCCAGGCTTCCGATTTGAAATCTTCAGGAATCAGTGGGCAGGCATGTAAAAGGCACTTGTTCTCTTCATCTGGAAAACGTCTATGTTGCTCATTTTCCTACGTTATGGGGTTTTTTCCTCTGTATTTTTCTTTCAGAATTTTTTTTGTGCCTTTGTGATGATTTTCTTCCGATCTGTTTGCTTACCAACATAAACGGCATAAAACAGTGTAAAGATACTTGAAGAGCATTGATATAAATGTCAGTGTACCGGGTGCATTTTGGGATGGAGAGAGGGGTGTAAGATGGAGGATAAGTCTGTCAGCTCGCGGCAGACGCAGCTGATTTGTAAATAACAAAATTGTAGGATTTATTCCTTTTGATGCACTGCACTTTTATTAAAAGAAAATCCCCTGGAAACCTCTGTAAATGGCACGAAACATATAATTAGACTCAGCTTTTTTCACCCTCTGCTTATTTAAATGCTCCGTAACTTCAGCGGTGATTCAGTAACAACTGATTTTATAGAAACATCTGACAATGAGAACAAATATTTGCAGTGTTTTCAGTCTCTGCTCTGTGTTTCTCCCTACGAGGCAGAGCTTGCCTTCCTTGTGCATAGATGAGTGTTGCTTTCCCTGCTGCTCCCACCTCCAACCAGATCCACTTTCCAACACTAAATATCAGATGTGTTTTTTTACCCCTCTTTTCCTACCTCTGAAATGCCACCCCCCAAATTCCTGTCTCCAAATTCCAGGCACGGACCTCCCAAAAATGAGTGCCACCACCAGGCAGGCTTTGGCATAGGTGAAGTCATGGTGGCCAGGCACAGCTGGTGGGTGGTGGTGGCACAGGAGCTCTCCCAGGCACTCACAGCAACCCAACCCAGGCTGCCAGAATTATTCCAGAGACCATTTTACCTCCTTTCTAGCCCAGAATTTGGGAAGTCACATCCATTTACAACCTCTTTGTGCTAGGCCCGTTGGCAGGTGGATCCACTGACATGTGGACCCTCTTGGTGAACATCAAACAGTATTCCCCCATTCTGCCTGGTCACTTTTTTGGACCCATTTCCAACCTGTCAGAACAAGGGAAAAGAATATAGTCAATATAGTAGCTTCTGAATTTAAAAAAAAATACATTAAAAAGATAAAAACAGCCGTTATAGAGGCTTTCAGGTTGAAGGTTGCTTGTCAGAATCCAAGAAGAGAGCAGCAGTTGTTCTGACACTGCGGTTTTCACATCCTTGTCAGAGATTTGAAGCAGGGTAGCTGATGTGTGTTAAAAAAGGATGGGAAGGTTTAAAATAGTTTAGATGCTGCCTGGAGCAAGTTTGAAGAGATATAGTAAGGAGCATTGGAAGGAGTATATGTGCATCTAAAACCATCCATGGGGGGAAACAACTTGTCTGACTGCTGGTGCCTTTAATGCCATTCTGACCTGGAACACCTCAAATGACCCAGAGAGGAGTCAGGAAATTTCCCAAGAAACATTTTTAAAACATAAATCGGGGAGGGAGTGGCAACATGGAGAACACTTTCATTGCAAGGGAAAAGAAAAAATCTCTCTCCGGTTTTTGACAGCTCTAATAACCCAGAGTCTAAGATTTGGGCTTGGAAAGGGGCCAGTTGGCCAAGCCTCTATCCACAGACAGGCTGGAGATGATGCTGATAGTCAGAGGGAAGCAAACAGAAGACCTGGCAAGTCCGATGCCACCCCTGACGAAGGGGATGTCTGCCAGCTCCCGGGTAAATCTGCAGTTTAGGTGTGCAGCAGTCGCTGGGTTGTGCCTCTGCTTCTCCTGGAATCTGATCCAGTCAGCAGCCACTCGCAGAACGGCAGCAGTTTCCCAGACACTGGGCAATTCTGTACACAAGGAATTTCTTTGGAAACTATGCTGCAGCGGCTAATGGTTTCAGATCATTTGGGATTTTCTAAATATCTTTGTAACCCTTGTGTTTCTGTAGATTTTAAAATATCCAGCGGATCTCCTGAAGTCGCGGAAAGAAAAGCACGTTTTCCTCAGGGCAGTGATAAGAAATAATTGGGGCAATCGATTGACTCTGAAACTTTCGGATGGACATCAAAATGTCAGCCTTGCACCCAGATTCTTTGCTGCTAATTTCACCTCTATTAACTTAATCAGGAGTCAGTGGGAAAAGCAGGGTGACACTAAGAAAGACAAGGAAAAGGAAATTTGATCTAGTCCCAAACAGGCAGCACAGGGGCTACTGTGTAAGTGTAGGATTTATAATTGCCATTCAGCCTGAAGCCAAACAAAAACCCCCATGTTAATAAATCTACCACAAAGTTGCCCATTGTTCTCATGAAGGCACGACAACATCTGAGGGGCTTCAGATGATGTTCTTGATGCTCCATCCCTGGGTGTGTCCAAGGCCAGGTCGGACAGGGCTTGGAGCAGCCTGAGATAGTGGAAGGTGTCCCTGCCCACGGCGGGAGGTGGAACGGGCTGAGCTTTAAGGTAGCTTCGCACCCAAACCATTCTGGGGTTCTCAGCACGGGACACCTTCACCCCAGAACTGCTGCTGGGCGACCGCAACCCCAAAAGGGATGTCTCCCTCCACAAAGAATTGTGGGAGCATCTCAGGGATGTTTGTTTTCTCTCCTGCTTTTAGAACTAAAAAAGGCAGAGGTTTAACCCCAATTCCCACCTCATCCTTTTGCAAAGAACTTGCTGACATTGCCACCACCCTGATGGCCAAAGAGGTGGCAGTTTTGGCCACCGGGCTCAGAGCTCGGCCCTCCATGTGACAAGAATTGCTCNTTCCTTTTTTACAATTTCTTACTTAAAGCCAAAGAGTCCGACGTTTTCTTTTTTATTTTCTTTATTTTTTTTACAAAAAAAAAAAAAAAAAGGAAAAAAGAAAGAAAAAAAAGAATCTGTTATCACTGAGCATATGCAACTGCTAAACATCCTATTCGGTATAACTTCAGCCTGTTCCGAGAACTGCGTTTCACAGTTTCTTTATGCAGTATCTGTCTGTCGGATATTGCCCACTACATTACCATAGTCTATATAATATACTTCTACCATAAAATATATATAAATATATTTCAGGCATATTTTTTACTACCTGGTGTGGGAAAAAAAAAAAAAAAGATGTGAAAAGCTTTTATTTTAATTTTACATTGCATATGTCCTATGTTCTTTGTATTAATGGCATTAAGGAAATTTAAACACTGTGATGAATTTCTGCCTCCATTTTGGTGTAATTTCTCGAATCTGCTAAATATAAATAGTGCATCAATTTTAGATATTTCTAGAGCAACCATCACCTTAGTTCTTCAGTATGACATCAAGGAGCCAACAGGCTATACACAGAATATTTGGCCTCTCTGCACATGTAAAGGTCCCACTAAATAAAATTCTCCAAATCTTTAATTTCGTGATAAATCAAATTCTCACAGAAGTGAAGGCAACTCCTTGCATGCCAGGCGGGTGGTATTGCTGTAACAATTAACCCATGGCCAGAGGCAGTGGAGGAAAGGCTACTTCTTTCATTCCTTTATTTAATTTTTCTACCTTTCGGGCTCTGGTTTTGTCCAGCTGCCCCTTCCTCCTTTCTGTTCCCTCTGTGGCTGAGCTGTGCTCACACCAACCCAACGCCGAGCGGGGTTGCACAACAAGCACCATCCCTTGCACCCCTTTGCTGACCAACTTATAACTGATCTGCACTTCTGTTGTTCCTTTATCGCCACCAGCTCACAGCGAGGCGGGGTCTTGGAGGCTACGATTTAGGCATATTAAAATATATCAAGAAAATACTGATGTCGGCTCACTGGGAGGACACAGCAAAAATTTATATTAAAAGTTCTTGATGCTTTAAACACCTCAAATTAAAGCAACCTTTGATTATCTCACTAAGTGTCGTACGAACAAGACAGGAACACTGGGTATCTGAGATATTTCTTTATGGTTTCCTAGCTTAACCTCACATGGGTTTAGGTAACGTGTGTGTTGCAGGGGACCTCACCACTGTGTATAAGAAAACGAGGCCTAAATGTGCTCATATCCAGAGGATCCACCACCTTATTAATGCATATATGTCATGCATAGATTATTAACAGCTTCATAACTAGATGGGAACTTGCATTTCAATAAACATACTTTCACAAGTGCAAAGAAAAAAAGTTTTGCATTAGGATGTTACTTACTTCGTGTCTTTGTCCTGGGAGAATGCAACTAAAGAAACCACATTTAAAATCAGACATTAGATATGCAAATATGTGTTCAGATCAGAGATACGAAAATTATTCAAATGATTAATTATTCATCATAAAAATGTCAATTAATAATTCTGAAGCATAATAGGCATCTTTCTAATGCATCTTTATTTTTCAAGCCTAAATACTGTTGAATCTGTGTTCAATTGCATTCTAACAAGTTTTTAAAAATTCAACAAAGTAAACAACCAACTATAAACAAAAGTGAGCCGTGAATTTTAATCACTGCCAACTGAGCCAAGAAATGTGGCCAAACTTCAGCATTGATCCCAGAAGAGAAGGAAAAGCATCTCCAGCTCATGGTGTGGGACAGTGGACGGAGGATGCTTGTCCCTCACTGCTCTCTGCCCAACGGGAGAAGGAATTTTGGGACCTGTAGATGCTGTTTACCTGCTGCAAACACACAGACATTGTGAAGAGCAGCTGAGCAGCTCTAGGCCGTCAGAAGTGGCTTTATAAATGACAAAACTAACAAAAACATATGAGGAGATTCACTTTTAATGTTCAGGGACTCACACAAGATCAAATATTACCGTGATCTGCTGGTTAGAAATGCCCTGGGATAGATAAATTAAAGCCAGACAATCTTTTTCCTTGCTCTTGGCTCGTATCCTATCCCTACATGGGTTTTCCGCAGAGAAACTCGAAAACTTTGGGAATGTTGATTCAAAAGGTTTCTTCCCAAATACCTCATCAGCGGGTGGGGGGAGAGTCATTCCCTGACCCTTTCTTCCTCTCCTCTGTGCCCTCTCCTCCATGTGGAAATTGGAAAAAAAATAAAGGCTTTGCTTTCTAAATCTTAGTTTATAGGGACACCTGTATCGAGCGAAAGTATCCAGCAGCATCTCAGGCCCGCATGGGGCCTTCCCTGCTCACAAAAATTATTCCAGCCTGTCTTATCCTCTGCTACCACAGGTGACTGCAGAAAGTAATCCCCCCTGGCACAGTTTTTTGTTTGATTTGGGTTTTTTTTTTGCAACCTCAGAATTTTTTCTCAAGGCAAGGACATCTTCTACACCCCAGAGATCGGAGCATGAGAAACAGCCAGAACCCACAGGGATCCCAAATCTTGCAGGAGCAGCTCCCTCGGCGGAGCAGGGCTGTGGGGAGGGAAGGATGCTCTCCCCAGACTTGGCTGCAAGCGGGCACATCTCATCTGGGTCCCCTACATGGGGATGTTTAATCCCTGATGTAGGAGGGGTTCCACACTTTGGGGAAAATAGTAGAGAGTTCTGGCTACGAAAGACATGAAGGAAAAGCCTCAGAGCAGCTGAAGTGTATTCAGAGGTGTTAAACCTCTGTCTTCACCAGCCTCTAAAATGTAGTCAAAACTCATCAGCCAGAACATCTTCACTGCTATTCCCTCAGTTTTCCTCCTTCCACGTGGCGGGCAGGAAAACACAGTCCCCGTTACTCATCCTGCACAGGGGAAAAAGCGAACACACCAAAGTAAATAAGGCCATGAATCATCCCCCCAGCCCATGCCACCAGGTCCCCACAAAGCCACCACGGCAGAAAGTCTCAGCAGAAGGCTCAGGTCCTCCAGGGCCTGTGCCCCAAAGCCCTCCTTGGTGGCTGGTCATCTCCCCTCTCAATCAGAGCTTGGAGATCTCAGGGGGTGGTCTCTCCCTGCACAACCCCTTTCTTACGGTAGGGTTCGTCCCTGGCAGAAGGATTTGCCCCTGGCTGGCCCTACAGATCCACACAGGGATGGGAACATAGGGTTATCTCCAAGGGGCTTATCTTCATCTTGATAGGTTTTGGTGGACAAAGGAAACCCACTGAGGAGCTGGAGGCAAGACGGTTTCTCCTGTGGCTTTAACCAGGCAGGTTTGCATCAGGATCAGGCCACCCTCATCTCAACTCACTGCATTTCCATGTGGGAAAACCTGAGGAAAAGAGGAAAAACCTGCACTCGGGGAACTGCCCTGAAAAGCATCCCCAAACCACAGTGCTGGGAGCTGTACACAAGGAAGGAGCTGGGATTTGTGAGGATATTTTGGCTCTGCTTGCTTTTAAACTGATGGGGTGGGGGGGATAGGATGTGCAAAAGTTTTAAAATAGAGCAGGGAATAGGATCTGCATGAGGATGCTGATGGAGCGGGGACTGGGATCCGGGCTGCCAGCACCACCCCAATAAAGCAGGATCTATATTCTATCATTATTTCCATCTCCTAAAGAAGCTGCACACCCTTTATTAGTTCAGAGCCGGGCAGGAAATCATCGCCTGGATTAAGGTTAAATTCCATCTCAGAAGGGCTTAGCTGATTGCTAAATGTTTATGTCCAGTGTCCAAAAATTAAAAATAAGAAAAACCCCAATAAACACCCCCACATCCTACATTAAAATAACATCTAATAACGCTAGGTGCTGTGTCAGTCCTGCAAAGATCCGAGCAGTTTTATCGCTCCGATGCAAACCCTGCTGAGGCACTTCAGAGCTGGGGAAACTGTGAGATTGAGGGCTGAAAGAACAGCCAGCAAAATTATGAATAGGGATTATCTGACAATGCCGACGTTTCTTAAAGCCCTTGAGCATCCTCACACGCTCTGAGGGTTTGTTTTTCAGCGTGGCTGCAGATAAATATATTTTATTGATACACCATCGACAGCACCCCTGCCTATTGCGAGTCAGGCTGCAGCCTCTTGTAATCTCCAGTTCATCCCCTCGTTTTGTAATCTGGAAATGCAGGAACAATATGTAAGGAGTTTGCAATGGGATTAATTTATTTTGAGAACTTGTTGGTTGATTTTTAGGTTTTCTCCTTTTTCTCCTAGAAAACGTGGGTGAGTGGAAATCGAGCAAGTCAGTAATTGGCATTCACTTTTTTCTTTTCCTTTCTTTTTATCATATGCATCTAAATTCAGTTTAGCTCTTTAAGGAATTGCCAGACTGCCCTTGATTTATAGGCAGTGCCTTCTGGATCTGAGAGGATCTCATTCAAACTAATAATACTTGAATCTGATTTCGGGATATTTGCACTGTGCTATATATTTCATTAAGATATCATCATTCTCTGTGTGTGTGTGTGTGTGTGTGTGATATGTCCCTGTGTATACAGGTACATTTAGGCATGGAGAAGTCACGCATCCTGCAGGAAAATCACGTTGGCGCTCAGAGAATAGCGGCAAGAAAACTTTTAACAAAGCCATGGTGACTCGTTGAGGGCGAAAAAAAAATAGAACTAGAAATAAAAATAAGAAATAAAAATGAAAATAACAATTTAAGAGATTAGGGCAGCTTGTTCCCACCTTTGCCTAGTTGGGGATTGCAGCGGCAGCAGACGGCCAGAGCCTGCCTCTCCCTCCCCACTCCGCCTGCAGCTCGGGGTTGAGGAGGAGGACACCCGGAGATGCCACTTCCCAGCCCGGGAGGGGATTTGGATGCCCCTGCCCGGAGCCCCCCCCCGTGGGCTGCCTCCCCCGCATCTCACAGGGGCACCCACTCCCGTCTAACTAAGAGATGACCAAAAAAATTCCCAGGCAGATCTCGGTGGCTCTGATGAGCTGCAAAGACACCCTGCGGGGGAACGAGGGGGGCGAGGGGGGGGTCCCCTCCTTCCTCTGAGATGCTGAACCGTCAGGAAGGTGTTCCCTGAGCAGGACCATTTTGGAGCGCAATCCCATCGCTGTTGCTCGCCCTCCACTTCTTGCTTTAGGCACACGTTCAACGCACAGTTCAAGAGCAGTTTATCTAAGCTTAATGTAAGTAAAAGTGCAGTGTGGGATCGGTGTGCCATTTGTTTCGGTTTTCTTCCGGAGGGGGAGAAGAAAAAAAAAAAAATAAAGTGCTAGAATAGATCGAACTCTTGTCAGAGCAGGGAAATTGTTTCGCAGCTCTTTAAAACGCAGCTCTCTGGGCAGCCCCACGTTTACCTCGGGAAAGGACCGTACGAGTGGGCAAGACGCGAAGTTTCTCTTTGCTCTGAGATTATTTCGAGCTCCTTTAGGAGGAAGGAACGGCTGTGGGTTGTGCTGGGAGCCGGGCACGAGCGGCTGGAGCCTCAGCCGGATCTGCCCCCTTTGCAGCCGAACGCCTTCGCGCAGCATCCCCGGCTCGGGCTGCCTTTACTTACTTCGATATTACTTCTCGATTACGTGCGGTGTAAACCAGCTTTTTGATTAACAAACCGGCAGAGCGTTGGTTAAGAACGCTTAAACTTCAAAAAAAAAGAAAAAGCTATCCCCCTGGGAAGTGGGCTCTGAATTGGTTAATAATGTGCAGTACTTGCTAAATTGCTGACTTCCAGATGTGGAAAATATCTTTCTTGTTTAGGACCTACGTAACCTGATTGGATTACGACAGAAGCGTCACATTGGAAGGCTTTTGAGTGATGATTTAATTAACCATACAGTAGAAAGCTGTATTTGCCAGGAAACCCCTTCCATATTTGCATAACCAATCCCTTCAGTGCAAAGGTGGAGTTGGGGCTTTTTTTTTTTTTTTTTTTTTTCCCTTTTTTTTTTTTTTTTTTTTCTAGATGTAATTTTATTTTAATTTTAATACTCGAAAAAGGTGAAAAAACTTGTAACCTCCCTGAAGTTCAGTCCCACGCGTTACTCGTCCACGCTGTCTCTCTGTTCATCCAGCTACTTCCAAGAAAGAGCAGAGCCAGGAAAAGAGCCCATCTCACCCCTGATCCATATCTGTGAACAAAACAGATAGACTGTAAGATCTCAGCACGTTTGGTTGATTCTTTTTTTCATCAGATTTAGCTGACTATTCAAATAACCTGGATGAGTGCTGAAATGAAAGGGAGGGGGGGGAAAAAAAAGCCCCAAAGGAAACGCTTTAAGGATAAAAATAAAACCGCACCAAAACAAACCAGAAGCTTATTTGCAGTGCCCGAACAGAGTTTAGTTTCTAGGCTTTATGTTAGGGTAAGTTTTCCCCACCGCAAGAGGCGAGAGCCCGGAGCGGGGCTGGGCGCGGGACGGTGCGGGGCAGGATGCGGCCCTGGCCGGCTCCGCGGGCGGGCGGGCGAGCGGGGGGACCCCTGCGGGGGGGGCACCTCCAGAGATCCCGCCCGAGGACGGGAGAACCGGCAGGGATCCAGCCTGGGGGCAGCGGATCCGGCGGGATCCTGCCGGGGAGGGGGCGGGGGATTCCGCCTGGGGGAG
>VZTD01001174.1:3973270-4015374 GCA_013397725.1 Rhagologus leucostigma | reverse complement strand
CCTGCGCTCCTCCCGGCTCTGGGGTTTCAAGTGTGTCCTCAACTCCCCCCCCTCCCCACCCCTCCCGTCCTCCGGGTCATTATTTTCTTTGACTAAAACCTGTTTACTCGCCTCTTTGTTTTTTGACGTTAAACGAGTTTCCATCTCCTACTCCTGCGGATCTCTAAGAAATAGATAAACCATTATATTTCCCCCTTCCCCCCTCCCGCTCGTATTTTAAAGCAGCGATCCTGACAGCAGTACTATTATTGCACTTTATGTTTTAGTGGATGTTTGCTGTTGCTAGTTACAGCAACACTTATCATAAGACAGCAAGAAAAGAGTAGTCCCTGGTAATTAAAGTAATGAAATATTCATTTACTCTACCTTTTCAGTAGTCTCACAAATTAGGCTGCTACATTTAATGCCTGCACTGCCTCTGTTTTTATTATAATGGCAGCTTTCGCATCTGCAATTAGGACTAATTCTGACAGTTACAATTTCTGAGGGATGGTAAACAGTGAACGAGATGTGCAGCAGTGGTATTACACGTGAAAAGCCCTTGTCTCTTTAACCTTGTTGTTTTTTTTTCTCGCAGAGGTTACCTTTTCCCGATGGTGCAAAATCGACTTGACATAACTGTTCATCAGTTTCAGGGTTTTCCCTGGAGGTATTTGCATCAAATCAGCCCAGTCAAGCTTCAAGTTGAAATTGGCAGCCCAGAAACTGACAGGGTAGGGACTGGGAAAGAGACAGCTAAAGTGCAGGCAGCGAGCTGACAGCAGCGGCGGGCAGGCAGGGGGAGAGGGCTCAGCACCCGGGGCTGCCGCCCCCTGCTCCCCCGGCCCCCCTGCGGTCCCCCCCGGCCCCCCCAGCCCCACCCTGAGCCGCCACCGAGGGGCCGAGCGCTGGGAGCCCTCCCCGGTGCTGCGAGGAGGCCGTCTGGGGAGGGGGTGCGTGTCAAAACCCCCATAAATTGGGGGAAAAAAGTGTTGGGAAAAAGAGAGAAGTGCCGAGCTGAAGTTGCTGGCGCTAACAAGCTTATTTTGCTGCGGTTCTTTGCGGAACGGTGTCGTGTTTTGCGCTAGGACTGTTAAGAAAAGTGACGGAGAGGGTTGTTAATACCAATGAAAACATATTTTGATCAGCTAAAAAAAAAAAAAACACCCAACCCAGAGAGACGTTCATCTGCAAAGATAATTGCATTAGAATCAAAACAAACATTTCCTTGAATATGTTATTTCATTTATCCTCTGTCGCGGGGAGGAGGGGGTCTCCAAGCAGGACAATGTGAAAATTAATTTTTAATAGATTTTTGGATAAATCGGGATCGTTCCCTGTGATACCTCTCCCACCCTGAAAGAATTTTACTTATTTGAAAATAATTCCAAATCTGATGCAGCGTGGAAGGGAGCAGCACACCAAGGAACAGGCAACGCCACCAAGACCCCTTCCCTCCTTAGAGGTGAAAAAGAGCGAAACTGTGTTACTTTCCTGAGGAAGAAAGCTGACAATATATATATTTTTGTCCCTAAAGATATATCTGTAGTCTTTACCAGATGATTAAAAATCCCTCTCACTTTTCCTACCAGACTTGTGCTAAAGTAAGCCTTGCTTTCAAACAGTTTTTCAGCTGTGTGTGTGACAGGCATTGGCTGATCTGCTGATGCCCATTCGACAGGCACTGTTGAGCTAAAGTGGTGTGACGGCACAGTTTTGTTAAGCTGTGAACAAAGGGCTGGAGATGCCTCGCTGGCATCATCCATGTGCATATTGGCCTTGTCACAGTTTTGCTTGATTTAATGCTCTGTTTATTCCTAGATATTAGAACTTAAATTCCAAACAATATGTTTTCATATACTACACACAAACTTTATTTTAAAAGCTTTTGCTCCCAAGAACCGCAGGTTCGTTTGTCTGCCCAACATCCATGCGGCAAACGCTTAAAACGTAGCTCCCAGAAAAATAGGTGGCCGGTAGCCTCTTAACTGTTATCCAGTTAAAAAATGGGATTTGAGTTTTAAAAAGTCTTAGAAGGGTAAAAGATTTATTTCTTCTTTGATCATTTGTTGAGAGTTGTTATTTATTTCAACAGTGGATTTTCTTATAAGCTCCTAAGGAGAGGTTGCCCCACGTGCAGGCAGGGCGCGGGATGGACTTTTCCAGTGCCATATCATCCCAGCGGTGTTGCTGGGATAAAAGCAGTGGCTTGCAAATACCTGTAAGCATAGTCAGAGGACTATTGACAGGCAGAAAGACAGCTGGTTATGGCAGGTTAGTGGAAGGGAGCAGGAAACCGGATTAAGATTAGCGTATATATCTCTATGTTCATTAGGAGGCCACAACTTTGTATCTCAGCAGTTCATCAAGAGAAAATGTGAGCATGTCGAGCTATATTTAGGCTTGGTTCTCTTCTCTTAGAGATGCCGCAGGCTTTATCTGGAGAAAGTTTTGGGTTTTATTCTCCCCTTCTTCGTCGCCTTTTTAAACTCCCTTTAGGTTTGCTGCAAGTGTTTGCTAAGAGATTAGTTAGGCAGCTTCCATGGCGGAGGTAGCCCTGGGAGGCAGCTCGTTGCTGGGAGGAATGCTCACTAGGTCAGTGCGTGAAGATAGAAGGGGCTGCCCAACTGAGGCCAGGGATCAGGTATTTTCCTCTTTGTCTCCTACCAGAGACAAAGTGCTTATGGAAAGGTTTGTGGTGAGACATCAAATCCCAGCAGGAGCACAGATGTTCCCACTTTTACAGGCTTACCAACGAACATTTCAGCTTAAACAACTTTATGGAATAAAAGATTTATTTCTTTCTCCTTAGTAGATGCAGCATCTTGGTTGGACTGCGCAAAGATTGTATCGCTCCAGCCATTCAGGGTTCTTTGGTCCAGGGCACGGGGCTTTACTTGAGGGCTGTGAGTAGGGATGGGAGAGAGGGAAGGAGGGGGCGGAGGAAGCGCTCAGCAAAATGAAAGTATTCCTTCTCCAAACAGTGCAGTCTAGAGCCTAAATCTGAAATTGAATCTGCTGAGCAAAACCTGTACAATTTTTCTACCTGCCCTCAGTCTGCTTCCTTTCAGGGATGACAGTTTTACTAACTGAAATGAATGGGCTCTCTCGCTCCGGTATCTTTCCTCAGCGCGCGTTTACACCGAGTACTTCAAACACAGGGCTGGGTGATATATGTAGAGGGACAGCTTGCACAGAATGAGCTTTAATGGTTAATTTTTGTATAGCTTTATAAATGAAAGGGGCTTAAACCTACTAGCAGTATAGATCACAAGACCTTATGTGGTCTATTCTTCTCTAGATGCACAAGAGATTTACGTGCCTAAGTCCCATAAGAGTTAATGGGAGTTACGCATGTAAATCTCTTCCACAGTGAGATAATAGACCCTTTTATGTATGGATAGCTGGATTCTTACAAAAATCACCTACTGAACAGTAGATTTTATGTCCTGCCCTCTTAACAAATATTTATAAAGCGAGCAGGCCAGCAGATGAGACCAGGAGCCCCCCAAGTTGCCTCCAAATCACAGTGACCCCTGTGCTCCCATGGAGACAGTCCCAGGTCTGCCTTGTCCCCGTCCTGGTCTCAGTGCACTGTGGGTGACATTGCTGGTTGGGATGTGGTCTCACAGAGGCTGTTGTGGTGTCTCACTTCTTGACAAGTCCTACTTGGTGGAGACTTCTTGCTCCGTGGATTGCACAGGAGACTGGGAGGGCGAGAGCTGCCACCTCTCTTCTGTAACTGTCAGGGTGCACCTTCCCTGTGTCCCTGCCCCTCAATCCACCCCTGCTGGGGGATTCACAGCCCCAGGGTGGGAGACCCCCAGCAGGACCGTCCTGGGTCGCTGGTAGAGCACAGTGGTGGTGGCACTGTGTCCCAAAGCCCAGGTGCTGCTAGTGCTGCACATCTGCTCCCTTCCCTCCCCGGTGCCACCTCACTCCCTGGGAAAGCCAGAAGGCTTTGCCTCCAATGGGAACGGTCTCGCGCTTCTCCGTGGGGATATATATATAACTTGGCCGATCTGTGTCTGCCAGCCATGAGTCAGATCGAGATCTTTTTCCCCTGTAATGTGTAGCTGGAGATAGCCGGTGCCACAGCACACGCGTGTCAGGAACGATCCCTGCGTTTTGTGAGCCGCGGCTCTTTTTGCCATCATTGTTTCTTTCCATCACTCGCCTGCTCCTTCCCGATAGCGATCTGAGGGAGTTGGGCAAGCTGCAGACTTGCCAGCCCTCAGCTCCCAGGCCTGGCAAAGCACATTCTGAAAAACAAAACCCTCTAACCCTTACACCGTGAGACTATCAGATTAAATCCAAGGGTTTCTACCAGCGGCAGGATGGGAAAAGCCCATTGTTTGTTGATTATCGTATCATCAGCCCCGGCTGATACGAGGATGCTCAAGGAAAACACACTTCGGTTACAGTTGATTTTCAGATTCCAAAATGGTGCTGCAAAGTCTGTGCATGCCTAATTATATTTTATGCTAGGCTGTGCAATACAAAATGTATGCTGCAGCAATCAGTGAGTTAACAGTATCAATCAATTTGTAAACAGATGAAGTCACTCATTCCCAAACTGGTTTTCCAAAAACAATTACTAAATTACAATAGAAAAAAATTGTACAGTTACTGTATTTGTGTGCTGTGTTACAATCAACATACCAGGGAAACAAAACAATTTAATGCAGAAAAATCATCATTCATCTACATTATAATTGCTTCTTTTTCACATCTACAGGGCGGTTAATTAAAATTGTGATTAAATGCGGTCGCGCTGCCTAAGATGTCTTGCCCAAAACAGGTGGTACAGAATTTAAAAGTAAAAAAAATGTAATTAGCATTGGAAATTGAGAAATTGCCTGTAAGAATCAGTGTTAATTTCAGTCAGTGATGAGGTAATTTATAAATGAATGCAGTGGAGGCTGTGCAAATGCACAATTGCCTTCCTGCCTATTCTTAGCATTCTCAGCATGCAGGTGAAAATGTTTTCAAAATATTGAGGTAATTTGAAAATCAATCCATGCATTCCGTATCTTTCTTCCTCCTCAGTCGCAGCAAACGCTGAACGAATGCTGCCAGAGATGGCACAATGCATCAGTTCTGCAGTTTTTGGGGAGTGATATTCCGTGTGTCGTGGCATCAGTTGGAGTTTAACTACACCAAATGTTTGGCTAAGATCCTTTACAAAGGCCAAAAACGTTGATTGAAGTCCCCGGTAATTCTGAATGTCTTCAGCTCCGGTGTGTGTTTAAATGATGTGGTATCAAAAAAGAGTAACAGCAACCTGCAGCGAGTTGAAATAATGCAGCAGAGATACCACGAAATAAAAGAGATGCTAATACAGCATGGAAATCGTAATGATTTCTCGTTTAAAATTAGTACAGCGCACTCGAAAAGCCTCGGTAGTACCGATGCTTTCTGTAGGAACTCTCTTTTTCAACATGCATTTCAAATTTCATCCTGCAACCATGAAAGAATTGTTAACTAGGTTATGCATACAGAGATTTTCCCCGAGATGAACTTTGTTTATCGGCATTTTGGTGCTTTCTCCTAAACTTTCAGCTAGCAAATGAGAAATGCTAATTCCTAACAACAACAAAAAAATACAACCTGCAGATACAAAAAGCTGGAGGCAAACCTGACAACAAACAGATATTAAAGATTTAAAATCTTCTTGACAGTCAAAAAAAAAATAATCCAAGACACACATTGCTGGAACTGACATTTCCATGATTTGAACAGTCCTCGTCCCCCTGCTCGACTCCACCAAGAGCCCCGGCTTAGTTATCCCCCCATCCATTTAAAAATAACACAGACTTTTGATAACGGGGATTGCTGGGCTGGAATACGGGAAAGCAGTTGGAGTTTTTGGGCAGGGACTTACAGGTGTTGGTATCAGGTTGCTGTAAAACACGCGCACAGTGGCTTTTGAACAGAACATGCTTTAATTAAAGCAAGCTGGTCTTCCTGCAGAAAGCCTGATCTACCCATGTAATTTAACTATTGAAGCCCTTTCTATTAATTTTTCCTTGACATATAATAATGAACTTTTCTTCTGGCTGACACTTGGTTGTGGTTTTTTTTCCTTTTGATAAGCCCTGTGCACTTCAGAGGCGATTTCGATGCTATTTTAATTTACTCATACAAAAACCCCTGCGAAGGGATTAGGCCCATGAAGGGACAAGGGGAAGGGCGCGTTGTGCTGGTCCATGCTGGACTGCTGGGATGCTGTGAGGAGGCTGCAGCCCGGCTGGGCAGAGGATGCAGGTGGATATGTGGTGGGATGCTCTGCCGGCCCCAGCCCTGCGCTGGCCGAGCTGGGGAAGGTGAGTGCAGCATCAAGTGCTCTCCAGCAAGTCAATTAACCTCACCGTGCTCATTTCCCCTGTCTATGAGACAGGGAAATACTGCTGAACTCATTCACAGGGCTTTTGCAGAGCTTAATATCTCCAAAGCACTCTGCCGTTCTCTGGGACTGAGGAAGAGCAAGTATCATTCGTTGTTTCGTCAGAGGGCGAGCGGATGCCAAGGAATTTGTCTGAGAAAATTACAGATGTATGTTCCTAATAACCAGAATCTCAGAGTTTATTATACAACTGGTTATCCTAATTTAGAGGATGATATTGCTTTTAACTGCCCACCCCTCCCCAGTTTTCTGCCACTGAATATAAAGGAGCGAAGGGTAATCACTGAAGCAATGATGATTATTGACTGAAGGGTATTTTACAATGTGAGATCCGTTATGTGGAGCTTAGCAAGCAGCTGCACTGGTGCATTTGAGCTCCTTATTTTGGTATAGGGGCTCTAAAAATACATCAAAATACCAGTGGACTGGCATAGGTGTAAATCCTGACCCGACTACAGTTGATGGGGGTACCCGGGTGACTCTTGGGGGACACGGAACAGCAAAGTAGGGTTTGATGCCCATGGTTGGTTTTAGTGGAAAACTGCACAATCAAGCTGGTTTGGAAATTCAGGCTCATCAAACCAAGCCTAAGTTTGGGCTTTTTCTTTTCTGTCTTAAGTGAACTGAAAGGAAAGCAGGGGCTCAGGTACTGCTCTGCTGCCACACGCCAGTGCTCAACCCCAGCCACATCTTTGGAGTTTCTGGGCCTGTTCCCGTGAGGAAAGACCAAGCGCCATGAGAAATATGAGCAGGATTTGGCCCTGAACAGGCAGTGCTTACTACTGGATAAACTGAGCCATGGCCGTTGTAGTGGTGGGGAAGTGCAGTGAAGGAAAAGTAGCTTCGCAGATTCCTAAAATAGAAAGCAAACATAAATATTTCTACTTTGCATGTCAGATTTCAATCACTTCTCAAAACAACTGAGCTTCTTGATTTAATTAATTACGGCTTTTTTTTTTTTTTTTTTTTTTTGGGGTGTGTGTGTGTGTCTTCGGAAAGAGCCAAATGAAAATATCCTCTTTGTTTGCCCTTTGGAACTACTGGAGCTTTCCTCGAGTTTTAACTCTTCTGCCACCCCAACACCCCCAGCCTTCGTTTTTCTATGCTCGTCTTATCGCTGCTGTCCCATGGCAAGCCCCAAAGCCTGGAACATTTTGTAACGACTATGTGACAAATTGTTGGGCTTTTATTCACGTTGGACATCTTTTGCCAGGATTGCTTGTTGTTTTTTCTGTTTGGCTGTGTCATGGGACCAAAGGTGGCTGCTTTTGTGCAGCATGTCAAATCTGGTTAACATGCAGCCATTTATCTTTAAAACCCACTCCTGCACAATGGCAGGGGTGTATTGGGCCACTTGTATGGGCTCCAAGCATCAAACATATATATATACTAAATTTTTTCTGTGCCATCCTCTCTATATGTGTGGATGCACCTCGGGCTGAGGCACTGCAGTGAGCAGGTCATGCAGCAGACAGGATGTTTCATAATTTTGGGAACCTTTTAGAGACAAATTGTACAGGGCAAGTGTAGTGTAACTGAACTGCTGGTTGCCCAGTGAAGTGTAGAAAATCAGATACAGCACAGCCTGAAAGAATGAAACGAGAATTCATATCTATGTATGTACACGGTACTTTATAAACAATTCATATACAGAGAAAAACACATTTATTCTCTTTTTTCTCTGCTTATATTTGAGGATTGTGCATGGGGTGTGTGTGTATAAATGTGTTTATGTGCATGGTATATATTCATACAAATAATATGCCACAGGATATGGGAATAGTCGTATGTGTGATGCATTTATATGCATAAGTGGTAGGTTTGCAGGTTAATGCCTGCTTGACTCTCTGTGTGTGTGTGTAAATGATGGAAAGGTGCTCAGCACGACGAAAAGATGAATTATCCTAGAAATAAAATAAAAAAGCCCCAAACTTCCACAGCAAAGTTTGCAGCTTTGGGTGCTTCTCCAGTATTTAAGTCACGCAGAAACGCTTCTGAAAAACATGATTTCCTTATAGATATGGCAATAATTATCAAATAAAGAAGCTGAGAAAGAAATGGGAAAGTTTGATTCACCAGGAAAATGAGGGCTGGCTGCTAAGTCTTGGTGCCTTGTTGCAGTTGAAGCATTTGAGATAGTGGGACTCAATGTTTTTTTAATGATTTGCTGTGTTGTGTAATAATTATACATATAGTGCAGTGAGGTTACTTGGAGGAACACCACACTATGTATGGGGTTTTTTTTGAGTAAAGGACCCAGGAGATTGCTTTTCACTTTGAAAACAATCCCTAATATCAGGAAAATGCTCTGTTTGTTTATGCGTACATAATGCAAGTTTGTCCGCCTGGGAACTGCAGCAAATGGGAGAAGTATGCATGGATTTCACAGGTAACAGGATTACGTGGGCACATAATTGATCCATTTGGAGAAAAAAATGACAGTGCTCTAAAGATGCCTAGGCTTTGGAGATGGAGTTTATGAAACAGGCATTTGTAAATTCAAAGGAATCAATATGTCAATTTTATTACATCTCAGGACCAGCTGGGCATTAAAGGAGCAGTAGCCTTTTTAAAATTGCAGCTGCGTATTCTTGCATTGTGAACCTTCCTTAAAAGGCTTTGAATTTCAGAAAACGTACTTTTAGCAGCGCTTTGCACCTTTTCGGTGACTGGCCTGCACGGACAAAAAAAAAAAAAAAAGACACAAAACATTACATTGTGTTAGTTTTCCTCTTCAGCCTCAATTGGTAAAAACTGCCAGGCTTCAATTATACCGTGCAAAATTCTTACTAATAAATATACTCATGGAAGGAGGCAAACGCCTGTTCCTATCCCAGAGGCTGAAAAAAATATTTGAGGTTTTACATCGAGGGCTCAGCACATGTTGCAGGGGCAGCGTTATAACATGAGATACCTGAAAGCATCCATTAAATACCGCACGTGAAATATGGTCTGAATCATTGTAAAACGATATCTTCTCTTCCTTCTCAGAGTTTAAACCCCCAGATGATTAAATTTAGTGAAAAGCTTAGGTTTTTTTCCAGAGGACAGCAGTCTTCAGCTGTCCAGATTTGGAAATGCAACTTCTCACACAATTTTGCAGCGTGCAGCAGGGAGGGAGATGTTGAATGGAATTTGGGTTGTGGCAGTGGTTGGTGCCCATAGGCTCTCACGGGCACCACAAAGAAGGTCTAAATCCCAAAGATGCATTCTCAAAGAATTAATACTTTTGCATTTGGAGAGCAGGTTATCCATGGAACAAGTGTCGCTTTCCAGAATACATTGCACACTCCTCTACCAGAAAGGCAAGGAGCGAGGGCTATGTTGGTAAAATCCACACGTCTCAAGCTTTCAGTAGATATCATGTTGTCTTCTCTCCTCTGTTTGCTGGTGATGTTGTTGTGGGCCTGATGGCTATAGCTACTCTGCAACTCCAAACTGATCATTAACAGGGCCAAAACAATCACTGATTTGGGGTACTAGTCTCTGGACAACTCTAGTGCTTCCACACATCTGGAAATACACTTAAAAATATTTGAGTTTTTGAGTCCAAAGAAAGAGATACCTAGGATTAATAACCACTGCTCCCTGAGACTTCTCTGCCTTCTCAATTTCTCCTTTATCATGACCCTCTCTGATCTTCTATAATGTTCCTCCGTCTCCTTTTGCACAGCTTCTTTTTCTTTGAGCTCACACTTTTCAGGCCTGCCTGGCTACAGACAAGGTCTCTCTATGGTGCTCCTACCTGCACAGTAATTCTGCTTTTTATTGCTTGAGGATCCCTGCTTTCCACAAGGTATGGTTACAGTCTTTCTCTAGAGGTCTGCTAACATTTAAACATGTAGATGTAAATTAAGTTATGTGGGATCATACCATAAATGGGCTTATTATCATCAGAGAATCAATCAGATCATCGAACGGTTTGGGTTGGAAGGGACTGCAAAGATCATCTAGTTCTAACCAATATATAAAGTAGGTAGAGTATTCTATATACTTATATTCTACTATAGCTCCATCTCCCCTCAACAGAAGTCTGAAGTGAATATGAAAGAATAAAAAGTCAAGTTTTCCCTGAAAGAGTATGGAAAAGTAGACACAAACAATACCAGCTGGTTAAGCAGTGTTTTGTGGTCATAGACTTAGCATGAATTAAAACTTCATTGTGCAGTGATGTACCTTTAAAACATTTTTTTAAAATATTCATGTACTAAAGAAGACATGGAAAAAGAGGTTCACAGTGTTTTCCTAGAAAGTTTTGGCATCATAGAAAATACAGATGACCTTCTGCCAGCAATGATTCTCAGAACTGATACGAACACACAGAAATTGAGTAGATAGAAACCATGTAAACTCAATAGATAGGAGTTTATAAAACTTTAGAAGTAAGACTTCCTTTCAGTGTAGCTTTGCCTGCATGCTTGGGTGTAAAAGGTGTGCTGTTGGACAGGGCTTGGAGCAACCCGGTCTAGTGGAAGGTGTTGCTGCCCATGGCAGGGGGTTGCAACTGGATGATCTTTAAGGTCCCTTCCAACCCAAACCACTGTGCGGTTCTGTGTACACACCTTGTTCATCTCGGCAGCCTCCACCAGTGATGAGATGTTCACACAAGCCTTAGCTGTAACTACTCTAAATTCACATTTTCCAAGCCCCACTGCAATCTTCACTCAAAGGATGTCATCGCTTTCCATGCTTGCTAGAGAAGAGCAAACGAAGGTAGGAAGAGTTGAAGGGACTTGGTCAAGGCCTCCCAGCTGGAGCCAGCTGGTACTAAAAACCTAGAACAAATAAAACCAGAGGTCATATTACGATCCTGGTTACCTCTGCACAGTCCCTGAGCCACTCCGTGTGTGGGCAGCCTTTACATTTTGTCTGTTCTTTGAATCTAACTCTAGAAGCAGGACAAGGCCTCCCAACGATGGGGTGGAAAAATGGCAAAGCTCAACCCTGCCATCGACCTGATTGATGGTCCTTCCACTGAGATCGTAACAGCTTCTTCAGAGACTTTTACAGTCTCTGCAGAAGTGCAGGAGGCACTGCCAATATCCGCAGATCATTGGCATGATAGACCGTAACGGCTTCTTCGGAGCCGTTCCGGTCTATCGTGTCAATGCGTACTTAGGGAGTCCTCAATGCATGGATCATTGACACGGCACTACATAACGGCTCCTTAGAAGCCATTACTGGGTATCAAGTCAATGCATACTTAGGGAGCCCTTAATGCACGGACCCACGCAAGTTGACTTGCTCTGAATACTAACAATCCTGGGGAAGAGTAGTTACTGCCTATGCCACGGAGGGGGATTATTAATACCTGCCTGTGACAGCCCGGCTCGTGCTCCGCGCTCCCGACGCCTTCCTGGGAGAGGTGCGGCCGCTCCCGGGCTGGAGCGCTGCACGGGAGAGCCCAGAATCGCTGAACTTTTGCTCCTCCGCTGACATCTTTTTATTTCATAAAATATGCACAAAACAGAAACGCTCTCAATTTGAGATGGGAGAGCCAAGAGGCAGCCCGGGATGAAACATTTAAAGTTAAAACCTTGAGAATAAGCGGTTAGAGTGGGAAAGCTGGCAGACCCTTACGCACAGAGCAGTAGTTCTGTGGATTTTATTCCTTTCAACTACTTCGCTGTAGTTATCAAATATTCCATAGATTTACGATGACCCTTGCAAGATGCTTAGCATCAAGCTGGCAAAAGTGACCCGCTAGAAGGAGAAATTGTTAAATATCCCACCATCCAGTGAGCAGTTTGTCTTGGATTTGTTGACCCGGTCCCCTGGGGAACATTGTCTGAGACTTTCCAAATCATCACCGTGCCTCTGCTTTGACCTGCAAAGGCGCATCCCCTTCCTTTGGCTTCCCCCAGACAAGAGATCTCTGTACCGAGTTAAAAATGCTTCTAGTTTGCTGTTGTTGATATTTTTCTTTTGTGTTCTGCTTGCTGACTGACATCTGCTATCATGCTAAGCAGGTGTTCCTGTGTAAACGAACGTGCCCTGTTTGTGTTTCGCCATCCTCGCTACTGCGCACCCAAATGAGCAGCATGATTAAGAATCCTGTAAATTTTTGAAAGGAAACGGATGGCTGCCCTACTAGAACATAATTACACCGTTCCAACATCCGCAGCTCACTGCTGCAGCCGAGTTGGAGAACAGCAGAAATTAATAATATATAATAGCATCATTCTCGTAATTTATAAATGAAATAAAGTAGAGAGGAGATTCTGCTGATATGCATTTTCTTCTTAATTCTGCAAGACAAAGTATAGATTAGAATTTTACTGGGGTGAAACCTGGCCAGCAATATCACACTAGTTGCAAGTGTAGGGCCTGATTCATGAGAGGGATTTTGCTTAGGGAAAAGAGCTAATATCTTTTATTGGACTAGGGGAAAAAAATGAGTATACAAAGCCCTCTAAAGGCAGCCCCTGATACAAGGAGGCCAGGAAACCTCCACAGATCCTCTACCCAGTTTTTAGCTTAATTCATTTGTAGGTACTGCAGGAAGAGTTTGCTGCGCGGTGGAATTTTTTTTCCCTGGCTAAAATAATACACTATCATAGGTCACCCCCTTGGAGAGCAGAGAGGATTAATCAGCTAAAGATGTTGTCTAATCTCCTATTTTTGTTGAAAAACAGCAATGTTTTCAAAAACAATATTTTGAGCTCCAGAGATGTGCCAAAAGGAGCTGTACTGCGAATCCCTGCTCAAGCCAAGCCTTGGAGTCGGTGCTCTAATCTCGCCTCTCAACTCTCGCTTAAAAAAAAAGATAAAACTTTCTGAAGACAAAGATGTATTATTTGTGAAGACTAGGCCCTATGACTTTTATTTTTTCCACTGCATGTTAAATGCCTTTTATTTTACTTCTGTAGCTGCCCAGATATACTTGTCTGGGTGACAGCCCAGCTGAGTTCTACTCTTCCTGGGATAAAGTCAGATGGGAGAGCTTCCAAAACCCCACAACAGTGTTTACTTACAGGTTAATTAGGGACATTTTTATAAATTTTGACAGTATAAAACTCTAAAGAATGATAACTGCTTTGATGGGAAAGGTCAGCATGGATTCTCCAAGTTTAATGCAGCAAGCACAAATGTACACAGAAATATTTCTCTTTTAAACTAAGGGATATGTTTGAGTCTTATTCTTCTAAAGGGCCCCCTTAATAATTTGTTTCTGAGGAAATATGTGTGTATACAGATTTATTTCATTAACAGGTATTTATTTAAGTGGGCTGCACTGTATTTAAATCTCTGAATAGTTTCCATTACTTCCTCAGCTCACTTACTTCAAGTTGACTAATTTTAATAAGGCTGAGGTGCCTAGGGTCTTATTGAGTGTTCAGTTTGATCAATATGGCTAAATTAAAATAGTGCAAAATATAAGCAAATGTACTCTAACAACTCAGTGAAAAATGTGGAGTGCACCAAACATTGATTAGTGTTCCACAGACATTAATTTGTTGTTTTAAGTACACTAATGCTGCTCAGAAGCTGCATCTACCTCGGGCACACCATCTACCCCTGTGCAGCCCTGTTGGCTTTCATGGCACTGCTCTCAGCCACAGACAGAATTTGGCTCCGTGTCCTGCAGAAAACAGCTCTGCACAGCCTGGGCTCACCAAACCGGGCCCATTCCAGGAGGAACAGCATTCCTGCACCACTCGCAGAGAAAGCTTGGATCACACCTAAGGGAAGCAGAAGGAGGACAGGTCCGATTACTTGCACGAGTGGAGACTGTTTAATAATCATATTCATTATGAATTTGGGGCCATACATCAATTCTATACGTGCATTTTTAAGACAGGCACAGACTCTTAGGGAAGTGGTTCTACGTGCAAGAAGGTATTTGTTTTTGCCCTCCTGTAACACCGCAATATTATTGTCATGAAAGATTAATGTCAACCCCCACCTGGTATTAAATTGCTTTTGGTAGCCCTTGCATTCATGTCTTTCTGCACTAGACAAAACCACTTTTAAAGTAACTACATGCATCCTCAAGTTGAATTGCTGCTATTACTGGGTTACATTTCATTTTTCATATGCTTTAGTTGTTGTGGTAGGTATTGTTTCCCGTGGATATGAAGTTCAGAGCAAGGATATGGGATCAGGAACTTAATTTTAGGGCAGAAAAAAAGGCATACTTTAGAAATAGTCTTGTTGATAGATGTTGTACATGTTAATTATATGATCTTTTTTTCATACTCCAAGAAAAAGCTGAGTTTTCCACACAGCAATAATTTGGTTTTCCTTCTCATTTCTCTCCTTTTTCTTGGTTAACAAAAGCCTGAGATTGTCATACTTTGCATGGGGAGTTTTTAATGATTTCTAAAAATACAGCAACTCTTGAACAATTATACTTTCATATAATTTTAAACAGTTTCTGATATCTTTCTTGGTTTTTCAGTAGTTTTTCCCTCTACCTGTAGTGTGATCTTTCTGCTTATCTTTAATCTCCTTGGTAAGCGATATTTGCTCTAACAGTTCTTCCTTTCCTTGATACCATCTTGTCCTGTGTGGCCAAAAAATAATTTCACATGAGCAGAAGCTCATTTCATGGAAGGTAAATCAGCAAAGAAAGAAAGAAAGATAAAAGAAATAAACAGGAGACAGTTCATGTGTTTAAAAAAAACCCCAAAAACTTGAAAGCAAATGCAATCACATTTAGGAGAAGTAAATTCTGTGAAGATGGAGTCAAATATGAAAAGCATTTCTCTAGTTTAAACTGCCCAAATAGAGTTATAAACAGGAGAAACGTTTGAAAATTGTCCTCTTTTTTTTTAATAAAGCTGGATCTTTAGCTTCTTAACCTTCCACACAACAAGTAGAGCACACTGCAAAAACAATTTGTAAGTCTCTTAACAAACATCTCAGGTGAGGAGAACAGCCCAAGTGCAGAAGAATTGACTTTTCATTAGTAGCTATGCCAAAAAAATTGCTTAGGGTTTGTTGTTGTTGTTGATGTTTAGCTTTGGTGCGTGACAATCTTGATTTTTTCCAGCATTTTACATGTTTGGAGATTTTAATATCAAAGGTATTGCTCTCTGTAAACAAGTGTAAGTTTACCAAGGCAGTTTCACTTACACTCTTCCCTTGTAATCAGATGTGAAAATTACACCCTCCCTTTTGGCTACATGATAATTACACATTTCAACATACAAGGGATTGTCTCTGTTTCAGTTGCTGGGATGAAACAGTGAAGGCGCTTGGGAAAATATATTATTATTTTAAAGCACAGTGCCATAGCTGTTTTTAGTAAAAGTGAAGTTTGTAATCACAACTACGATTAAGATACTTTGATACTTACATATACAAACATATATATATGAGAGAGAGAGAGAGAGAGAGAGAGCAAGAGCAAGAGACAGCAGTTAAAAATAAAATTAAATGAAGTTACACAAGCACAGAAGGTGAAACTTAGCCCATGTGCCCAGGGCCAGCGAACAACCTTCTCCCTGCTTAAATCTCACCACAGGTCTATCTTGATGGTGAATTTTACCTCAAAAACAATATTTATTTGGAAAGTTTAACAAAGTTTCTCCGGCTTTGTCTTGCTTTTCTCCTCCTTCTTTCTCCTGGCTGTTCTATTTCACTCACTTAGAAACTTAGCCTGGATTTCTTGTGTACCTATCAATTTCCCTGCAAATGCTGGGTGCAGAAAGAATTCAGAATTAAGCATCGCTCAGAAAGAGCTGTGGGAAAAAAATTACATATGCAGCAAAACATGTTAGAGTTGTGTTTTGACAGTTTCATGACCAAGCCAAAAAATATACATTTTTTTTTTGTACCTGGCGCAGTTTCACAAAAATGTCCCCTCAGGGAATAGTCATTTTTTGTCAGAATCAACTGTTTATTTACTTAAAAATCTAAAAGTTTTGCCTTGCATTAGAATCAGAGTTGCTGAAGGTTAAAGTGCAAAATCAGCTCGCTGTGTTGCCTTCGGTGTAAAAGCATGGTTTGTGTCACAAGAGAGGGATAAAAGCATTAGCAGGGACGCAGGATGGAATAAAACTGCGACGCACTTTAAAAATGGGGAAGGTGAGGTTTGTGAGGTCCCTTGTTATGCAGCCACAGCCAAGCTCTGGCCTGATGGCAAGTGGTGGGTGACCACCTGGTCCTGCCACTGCTGCGACTGAGCATGGTAACACTGGTTCAGGCTGGGCACAGTGGGATTATCCAACTCAGCCAAAGCCTGGCAAGGTTTATACGGTGACAAGAACGTTGGGAGCTTTGCAGTTGTCCATGGAGATGTTCAAGGCAGGCAGGACTTTGAGCGTCTTTCCTCATGTGCGCCTTGCTGGGCGGGAGGGATCGGGAGGGACGGAGGGCTTCCCACCAGGACGGTGCACACTGTTGGAAGAAATAACCCGGGGCTGACCCCGTGTCCTGCTCTGAGAGTGCTGCCTGTCCTGTTTCTGTGTCCAAATGAGACCTAAATGTCCTGCAAATGTACAAAGTGTGAGGCTGGGGGAGCCCAGGGTGGGACTGTGGCCGCCCTGCCTGCCCTGCCTGCAGTGTGAGGGTATCCCCCACCTCCCTCACATTAATTCAGGCCGTAATGACATGCTTGGGACAGAACCTCGGATCATAAACAACTCTTGAGATCACAGGAATATCAGAAGATTTAATGACTTTTAAATCAATGTAATTGTACCAGTAAAGAAGTAAAGAAGAATTAGGTCTCCCACCCTGAAGGTTTTTTTTCCCAGGGTAAAACTTGGTGTTCACAGCCGAGAGACGATTTTTCATTCATTCTTACTTTTATCTCTATATGCACGTAAACAATTAATACTTTTTGCCTATATCAGTTGATAAGAGTGCAGATTAACAGAAATGCGCTGTGTCAGATGCACTTTTGCCTATATAGTTACCTCGACTGCAGCTGCAAACTGTTGGGGCTGGCAGGCTGACCTCTCACACTGGCTGCCAGCCATGGTCAGTGAAGGATTTTGAAACAGTTTTTTTATTAGGATTTTTAACATAACTATTTATTTGGGGAAGCAATTTGCATCAGGGGAAAAAAAAAAAACCCAACCCAAATGTAAATACAGATTTCCCCAGGAGATTAAAAGTAGTCCAAAACTAATAGCCTAATCTAATTCACATAATGATCATCACGAAATATATCCACGGGGTCTAATCCTGCCCTCATGGTCTCTCTCTGAAGTCAGGGACTCAATATACCTGTCTGGATTTGAGTTTACCCTTCATATCCCAGTTACAGCAGGGGAGCAGCTTTTGTCTCTATGGTGAATAATATTTTGCAAATTAGACTTCACTTAAAAAAAAAAAATGCAATATATAATGTGGGGAGGGAATCTCTCCTGACTCACACTCACAGGGTGGAGGTCACAGCCGGAGCTACTCTGGTAGGAAAGAATCAAGCATCGTACCAAAAAATAACATGAAAACTGTGAGTCAAACTGAGGAAAAGGGAGTTATTCACAGATAAGGACAGTTCTTCATCCTGACCAAGCATTATCATTAGCGTGGCAGTTAAAGGTGTTCCTTCAGCCTCCTTAACTTTGGATTTGTCCCCGTGGATTTATTACTTGCTCCTTTTTGCTGCCCATCTCAGAGGCTACCTGTTTCCCCAGCCTGACAAGTCAATACCCGATCCATGGGGTTATCACTGGTCCAAAACAGGCAGGACTGAGCCCAAAGCAGTGCCGTGGTGGGATGATGGACTGTCAGCCATGGAGAAGTGGGGTGAGGTCTCCCTGCACCCCCAGTTCCTTCCTGGGCTCTTTGGGAAAAGTTCTGTCCCAACTTCCCAAAAGTCAGATTGTGTTTTGCATCTGTATTTACCTTGAGCGGGGGATCTGGGAGCCCAGCTAATGTGCATGTGGCTGTACCATGTACCTTCTGAGGTGATGGAGGAGCATATTGCTTTTTTCCACAACAACGAGCTAGGAAATATTTACAGTGACCCTGCTATGCTACCTGGGGGATTTCTCCCCAGGTGACAGAATGAAGAAACATCTGATTATTTTTTTACCCCAAATGGAGTTAAAATAACCCCCAAAAAACTCCCCAGCAAACCGAAGTTGTTAGTCAGGGCAGAAACACCTCTTCCACCAGCACACAGATATGATATAGCTTTAATTTGTATTCGTCTTGTCCACTGGAGCTAGAAGATGGAGGAGCTATTATGAAACCTTTTTTTTTTTTTTTTGAATTTGCTTTATTCACTGTTTACTATGCCGGGCTGACATGATATGATTTGTGCATTGCAGGGTCACAACAAGCTACTTGCAGGACAATTTGCTGAATCAAGAGGGTGATTGTGTCTGGTGCCAGTCAGTCGCAATTAGGGCCAGGATCAGGGAGGCCCAGAGCTTGTGTATCGTCTTGGGCAAACCTCATAGAAATCAGCTCACCTGAAACTAATTGTCACAACAGAGACCTTATGCAAATGAGCCCTAGGGTTAGCGTGGGAAAAGAAAAACTGTCGCAAAGATAGGTGACCTGCTGAGCAGGGGGTCTGTTGCTGGGGAAATCTTTGTTCAATGAGTTAAAAAAATGTTCGCATTGTTCCAAATCCAAGAAAAACGTAGCAGATCCTCTCCCTAAGAAAGCGTGGCGAGCACACTCATCTGAAAGTCCAATAAAGTGGCAGCCAGCTTTCGAGCCGGTAATAAATTGGAAGTCTTTATTCTTTATAAGGGCTGCAGAAGGAAAATGATTTTCCTTTGCAAAGGGGCCTTTAAAGTTTAGCTGCTCACAGTGAGCCGGCGCTTAAAACTTTGCTGCCTGCCTAACCTGTTGGATCCCAGCGGATTTCCCGACCTGAGGTTTTAGCAGCTGGAAAAAAATATCCTTCTGGCTCCTGGGGCTGCTTTTGGGAAGGTCTGTCTCTCGTACCGCAGCGAGACGTTGGGTGTGGAGGGCAGGAACAAACGGGGGAGCAGATCCGTACAGATTCTCCTGTAGAAATCTCCGGGGATCTGAGAACTCTCCAACTTTGAATGTCTCGTCTCTCGGTGCCTTCCCGCCAGTGAGACGGGCAGGTTCGAGCGTTGGAAACATAATCGTGAATTAAGCACATTTAACGACAGGATCACTGACGTCTGCACGCGAAAACGGCTGTTTCTGACATGCTTCCCCTCTCCCTTTTTCTCCTCTGCCTCCAGCCCAGGCAGAGAAAAGCATAATTTTCAGCGAGCGCATTACACAACATTTGTCTTGTTCACTCCTTCCTCTTTAACAATTTTTATGGGGGTTGCTCAACACGTTCTAAAATAGGACTGGAGACGATATAATAAAGTGCTGAACCGATGATATACGCGGCAGTTTACGCTGTCAATGGCAAATTCAAAAGAAAGGGATGCAACACGCTCCAAGTGAAGAAATGCAAGCCCGTGCCCTATAAGCACAGAGTGAGAGGCAGCCAGGGTATTTTTGCACGTAAGGCTTTTCCAAAGAGGTTGACGAGGACAGAGGAGAGATTAATTGCACTAAGAGATGCT
This sequence comes from Rhagologus leucostigma, assembly GCA_013397725.1. NCBI lineage: Eukaryota > Metazoa > Chordata > Aves > Passeriformes > Rhagologus > Rhagologus leucostigma. Next base: position 3,995,526 of record VZTD01001174.1, on the reverse strand, counting down.
GGACAAATTTCAGAGCCACGAGCGGCTTCGTGCTATCATCGAAGGCAAAAGAATAGTTATTTTGTTTGGTTAATAATTAGAGCTGTGCTTTCGATGGGGCTGCTTTAAAGGGGTGAAATGTAGATGGTATCAGACCGGCGAGTTCGGAAATTAACTTCCTACTCACCAAACATCATGAAATAAGGATGGCTTAAAAGAAATGCAGATTAATCACCAACTTTTTTTTTTTTTTTTGATCTCTTTTGTCCCTTTACCACTGTCTGAAATAATTTCCACAAATAGGAGACGTTTCACAGTGGGTATGAAGTGCTCAGCTTTCACTCATCAAACTTTAATCGGAACTGCATTTTAGTTTTTGAATAAAGAACACTTAAAAAATTTAGATGCAAATTATTTTGCATTATTCATGCTCTAAGTGTCCTTGTAGATTTAAACACTTCTGAGGCCACCTTGATTCAAGTAATTACCTAGGCCCTCACTGCTCCATCATGAATAAGGTATTTTGTACAAGTAAAGTATGCACCCGATGAGCTTTTAAAGTGGCTTTACACTGAACTTGTGTATTGCTTCTCCTGCATGAGTGATTCGAACATGCGTCGCAATCTGTCTCAGGTGGGAAATCCTGGCAGAGCATCCATGAGTGACGGAAGGAAGCCTACCAGCCTCGGCGCACACTATTTCTTTGTCTTCGCAGAAGAATCTCAAAGTGATTCTCTCGCTCGAGTCTTGTGGCTCCTCTTGAAAGTCTGAGGGAGCAATAGCTGCTAGGAGGGAGAGAAATGACTGTCATTTTTTGGTTAACTCTTCATTCCCCACCCTGGCACCCCTCCGCCTGCTGCCTGCGCTCAGTCACTTAAGGCATTCGCAGAAGATAATATAAGTCTTTCTACTTTTATGTAGCATTGTACATCTGCCTCCCCATCTGTCCGCTCAGCCTCCCTCCCCTACCAGCTCTAGGTACCACCTGAGCGGGATTTTTCACACAATAGAGCTAGCCCGGCCCCGAGCAGCCTGTCTGGGAGCTGATCCCAACAAAATTGGCTGTGGGAGGGCAGGCTAAACCTACATCTACAATATATTGCCGGCGAAATGAGCTCGCAAGAGTTAAATTTAATTGGCTGAATCTCGTAGCTGGCGTTTGTTGCAAAGTGCCCATAGTTGTTTTTTTTTCTTTTCCAGCTACATTGCTTTGAAGAATTATAGGAATTTTATGATGTGCTATTGGAGTTCCACTGGCAGAGATTACAGTAAAGGGGTTAAAGTTGGTTTACGTTAAAAAAAATTATGCAGAAACCAATAAAAATAAACACACTCCAGTAGACTAAACTTGCTGGGCTTTTAGTTTTAGCTTAACAATAGAAGTTTAGACGACATCCAACATTGCAGCTTTTAGAAAATTAGTTGACACTCACAGTTGATCATCTTTACTACACAGCAGTATAATTAATATTTAAACATTCTAATAATGCAGCTTGCTTTGCATGCACTTTTCAGCCCCACCACAATATATTTTATCAGGAATACTGCTAGCTTTTTCTTAGGTAATGTCATTTTTAAAAGTTATATTTAAAATAGGTTATTGGCTTCTTGCTCAGTGCAAAAGAAATATCAATTGGCCAATAGGCAGGTTTCATATGTCAGTTTGTTAGATTAAATTGTGCCTTACTGAAGACAACAGAAAATATATAAGGGGCTACTTCATTGCCATCATCATAAAATAAATATACCCAGAGACTATCAGTTTAGGTGGAGTTGGTCATCTTTCTTCGTGCTTTCTATAATAAGAGGAACTTTTAATATCTCGATGCAGAGCAAAATGAGGCAGTGCCCCACAGATCTGTGAAATACTGCACCTCTGACACCCACTCACAGCCAGAAAGCCTTTAATAAAGAAGTCAGGCAAGTAAAAAAAAAACCCAACCCCGGAGTTTTCACTTGAGTGTTGTCAGGGTTAAGGCTTCTGTCTGCCTGGCAGCTGAGTAAAATGGAGAGAAATGGTCAAAATGAGAAAGGACTGTGCTGGTTTATTTACTTAGCAGAGCTCTTTCCTCTTCAGGCGAGGTGGGGAGGAAAAGTTGTTTCAGGTGCTTTGCTCATCAGCTTAATCTGCCTGATTAGTGCAAGGTGCCCTTTATTCCTCAAGTTATAACTTCTAGCAAGGCAGGCTGTTCTTCTCTGAACTGATCTGGTCTCTTCCAGAGTTTTCTCCTGGAGTATTTCACACCCGTGAGTCCTGCTGATGCCAGGCAGAAGGCTGGTGCTGCCTGGCCATTATTAACCACTGTAGATGAGTGGGCACCACTGAGAAAAGCCATGCCCATGGCTCCTTTGGGCTGACCCAAGGGAAAAAACCCAAAACCATATAGCCAGGTCATACATACCTATTCTGGCTGCTGTGTGATGCAAGGAGGATCTCCTGAATTTCCCAGCTGGAAAAGCATCCTGCAAAATGAGCTCCTGGTATTGCTGCTGGCCTTGCAGGTATTTAGTGGGATGCTCAGAGAGGTGGGTTATTTTCACAAGAGATGGGTTTTGTTAGGCAGGCCTGCGCTGGGTTGCAAAGGTGCCTGAAGCTCAGCTGAGAACCCAGCCCTGGGTTTCGTCACGTTTCATTGCAAGTTTGAAAGCTGGCCTATTTCTATTAATACTGTTAATAAGAGACATATGTTTTGTCAAGCAAAACCACTCTTTCATTAAAACGGAGCGTAATTTCATACTTTTTTTTTTCGCTTTTGTGCAAAAGTAGCCATTTCCCCAATATGTCCCAAAAAGCCAAGCTGGAGAGTGTGTGTGCAAAATTTTACCAAGCCACAAATATTCCCGGGCCAAATACCACTAAACACAAACTCTCAGCGCCTCACTGCTTTAAGCCAGTCCTAAGGCCTCAGCCTAATTGCCTGGGAGGCAATGGGAGTTTTCAATTTACTTAAAAAAGTAGCAGAAATGGGCTTTAAATATTTTGTGTGTGCAGTGACCGTATGACTGACGCCATGAGATCCATAGCATGTGTGAAAATGGATTGCATATTGCTGAGAGCTTTCCCTGGGCTCTGCTGTGGATCGCCTCCTGTCACGTGTGCCTGCGAAGAATTTGGGGATAGGGTTTGGCGGGGAGGTGTCTCTGGGTGTGAAACAAAGTCGCCTTGTCTTGGAAAAGGGCGCGTGGGAGCCGCGGTGCCGCGTGCGCTCCGTCCATAGGGCAGGGGTGGAAGTGGGAGTTTTAAGGAAACAGATAAACAGCACATAGAAAGGGCTTAAAAATAGGGCCGTAACTTCCAGCCTTGCCATGTTGCCACCCGAGTTATGGGTGAGAACTGCCCTGACTCGTCAAATGAAACTTGAGCTGTGAGATGCTATGATAGAGACTTTCGGGGTTGAGTTGGGAGCAAACCGCCTCCCATGGTCTGGCTTGCTCCTCCTTTATCAGGCTTTGCTCAGGAAGGGAGTTACACACACCTTGGCTGCAAATAACTAGAAGAGCGTGATCTATTTTAAACCTGCTGCTGAGGTGGTAAAGAAGAGATAAGTTGAAACCTAACTGCTATCTCGCTTGTGTGTGTGACAGATATGGCCAGAAATGGATAAAATTAAAAGCATTTTTCTTATGCTAATAGCAACCTGGATGAGGGGAAAACACAGGGAAGGGAGCAGCAAAGTCAAGAGGTTTCTATCCCAAGTATATTTCTCCCATTACCTAAATTATAGGACTCCTTTCCCCAAACTAATATACATATTTTTACTGTGTCTAAAAGCAAATTCTATAGTAGAGTTTGATTTCAGCATCAACCTTATGGCAGCCATGTGGGAGTTGGATTATGGGACATGTGGAACAAAAGTCTTCCAGCCAGAGGAGGCCTTCTGAGCATAATGATTCTTATTTAAATCAGTCTATGTTTTATTACTCAGCTGGGGAGGGGAGAAGGAAACCAAGGAAAAGAATATTTCTTTAAAACCACCGTCACCTGAATTGCAGATGAAGAGAAATTAAGTAGTTTTCAGCCTGCAGAATGGACAAACATTTTCATATCATAATAATAATTTCAAGAAATCCTCAATTTTATTTTCTGGGGTTTTTTTGAATTTTACATTTAAACTTGTTTTTCCTGTTGGCATGCCTGCCGATTCATTTGTAAATGTGCTTTAAATTCCTTTGTATATTACAATGAATGCCACCTCTTTAAACGCTCTTAGTAATTTAGCGAACTTCTTTGCCAATGGGTGAAAGTACAGTATTGTACATGCATAAGAAAAGGTACATTCATTATGCTTCACGTATGAAAAGGTATATTAGGAACGGTTTTGCTTAAAGTGGAGGGGTGAATGGAGGAGCCCCTGATCCATCATAGGGCTTTTGCATGTGTGAGAATGTGTCTCTGTGAGCCCGACATCCCGAAATGCGGGTTGGGAACCTACCGGCAAATGTGTGCCTGTGAAACCTGAGAAGATTTATAACAAGTAGGTAATCAGTTCAGGCCCATGCGAGGGGAACGGGAGCGAAAAGCTCACGCTGGGGCTGAACGGGAGTTTTAGGGAGAGAGACAGAAAACCTGAAGGTCTGGTTTCTCCCATCTCCCTCCATGGCTGTCACGAGGCTCCATGCTGTGCCGTGGGAAAAGGGTCGTGCCAGGCAGAGGTTTGGGATCCTCCTGTGATTTTAAACGTGTCTTGGTGTCAGGGCTGACGCCTGGAGCTTGCCACGCAACCCATTTTGTGGTGTGCCATAGGTGGAGGGACGGAAGTGAGGTGGCCCTGGGAGCCTGGTCCTGCACTGCTTCCCACCTCCTTCCCACGGCTCCTGGCTCTCTCCATGTGAACGGGAAGGTTTAGTTGATGGCATTTTTCTTAGTGTGCGAAATGCATCCTGTGCTGTGGTGAAAGGTAAAAGGTGGCTATGGCCAGGCAGGGACAGCATCTCTGAGGAGTGCACGGCCACGCTGGGACAAACCCTGCTCATTGCCTCCCCCTTTTTCTTGAGACCTCTCACTTCAGTAAGGTGAGTGGGATTCAGGCCCTTGGTTTGGCATTTCTGTGAAGAACAACCACAGCCTTGCGGAGAGGGTTGGTCAGTTTATGGCCAATAAACATAAGAGCTGAGAGGGTTTCAATGAAACATTCTTCTCCAAACCAGAGGTCATTCATTTTGCACTTACTCCTTTATGTGGTTTCTGAAAGTTTAATTTTAAGGAGAGGATGTGGGTACGCTCTGTTTGTTTTCTTTCTCTTTCCTTCTCTTTCTTTCTTTCTGAGCTCCTTACTTCGAATTAATTTCAGGGAAACGCGTGCGAATGCTTTCCAGTGGCATGCCAGCTGTCATTTTTCGATCAGGGAAGGGGGTGAACCCAGAGTTTATTTACAAGATGCAATTTTAAGCTTGATTCATTGTAATAAGTGTCACTGTAAGGCAGGCGAAGCAGAGTTAGCTTTCATTAACATTCTTCAATTCTGGAGCCCATCAGGAGGTAGATAAGGTACCACCGGGTCCATCCACCTCCCGGACCACAGGAGGACAATGCCAGGAATGTTTGCAATGTGTTTCTATTTTTGTCACACCTATGTGTGGCCATCCATCTGGTCTTAATCAATCAGTCTCATCCCGGAGCTTTGCTGTTCTCCCAGCTGAAATAATACACTTCTTCAGCGAGAGCTGTGCCTCAAGGAGGGTCACTACTCACCATTCCCCAGACAGGGCATATTAACAAGGCTTACATATTTGTAAACATAGGTAAACCCAGGAGGGGTGGTTGGGAAGGAACATTTTGAAATATGAATATTTTATGAATAAACCACTGTGTTGTTTGCTTAGCGATATTACACAGGAAAACTTGATGAAGTACTAGAGGTAAATTTGTTTTAGCAAAAAAACAACAACCTCAACCCCTCAGAAGCACTGAGACAAAGATAAATGATGAAAGAGAGAATGATCCACCATCCTATTCAAGCAGAGGTAGCATATATAAAGTATGTTTTTGAAAGAGCAGAGAAGTGGGTGGTGAACACTGTAAAGTGTGCCATTTATTTATTTAGATTGCACATCAGGAGATAAAACAAATGAAAACTCTGACTTGTTAATAATTTACATTTAAGTGGAAAATTCTTACATGCTGTTAAGATACCTCCAAGACCTGACACTGCAAACGCAAATAATTTACATTCTTTGTGTGCACACAACTTCGCTTGTCTGGAAGAAGAAAAAAAAAATTCAAATATGTGTTCAGGGGGCGATGAAAACCAGGAGACATTATAATTATGTTTATTAATTTCGGATGCCTCTTTTGAAGCATTCATGGAGCTGACCTTCCCCATTCATCAGGTGTTCCTGGCTGAGAATCTGCTGGGCCATACCTCCCAACCTAGGAGGTAGGAGATGCAAAGAGGGGGGATTTCTTTTCAATAAGCAGCACTATTACTTCTCCCCCGAACAGCTTATGCAAAAAGTTTTGTGGGGGAGAAAAAAAGCCCCAGAAAAAAAAAAAAAGAGAGGAGTGTGCATAACAATAACTACCTCTGTCCCTTCTGTTTTTGTTCTTTTCATGTCAGGGAACTTTTTAGCCGTGCTGCCCGGGTAACTGCTCTGGAAGGTTGGAATATCTCTTGTTGAAGGAGGTTTGTGATTGAGGGCCCTCTGACACAACCTTTTGTTGCTCTGAGGTGTTTGATCCTCTTTCCCTTTCTTCTAAAACCAATCCCATCCCTTTAAAAAATGGATAACCAGCACTTCTTTTACTTATTGTCAGCTTTTGGAAAGTTACTGTGGGGGGTTGTAGAAGTTTAACTAGTTAACCCCTTGCATCCTGATGGTGGGGCGCTATTAGTCCTTCTCTCTCGCTCCTTCCCGGACGGGGAATATTTCCATAGCTGTGTCAGGTATGCAAATCCTCTTTATAGGGAGCCATGTGACGGGTTGGCTTGCGGACAGTTTGCTCGCTGATCTTTCTTTCCCCTGGAGCTTGCTAAGGAAAAGCAGGTTCAGCCGGGAGCTCTGAGCATGAGCAGGGGCTGAGCAGTCGGTCCCCAAATCAGGACGGTCGCTTCTCAATCGCGCTGAAATTTCAAAATGAGTCAGAATTTGTAGCTGCTGATTTTCTTCTCTTTCCTTGAACTGAAACTTGTGAGAGTCACCACAGGCGTAGGCTGATCTGATACACTTTTTTCCCCCCTCTCTCTCTCTCTTTGAGAGCAGCTCTGAATAACAAGAATTCACAGAGAGTCGCTCTTCAAAAGTGTGTGGCCAAATCTGAAAGTAACAAAGGAAGAACACCTTAAAATGAGATGTGTAATAAGGACGCTTGCTCAGAGCCTTGAGATTAAAAATGAGACTGTTTTTTGGTTTGTTTTTTTCAAAGGGAAGGGACACAACCCAAGCTATAGGAAAGAAAAGCAGCTTAAATGGATTATTTAACAAAAAGCAACTTCTAGCTCCTAGATAGTGACCTACATTCTGCACACAATGATGATGTTTTACGGTGGTGATAGGGTTAATAACCTAACATCATTCATGTAGTGTTTTTTGAAAATTGAATTTTACTGCTACAAAGTAAATGTAACAGCCCTCTGGAGACAATATTACAGGCACTTTATTGTTTGCTAAGCTGATGTCATCTTTCTACGGACTGACTTTAAAACAAAGGCAGAACATTTATTACAAATATCACTGTGTGAAAGGAAATCTACTGAAATATTGTTTAGAAGGTGGACTGATAAAAATGTATTAATACTTGGCTTTGATTATCTGCAAAGTTATGCCTGTGGAATGCTTTCTCACGTGATCTCTGCTCATGAGAAATGTACATCTTGGATATTGCACCTACTTTTATTTTAATGCTATCCATCTCTGAGCATGTGTTACTTTTAAAATGTGTTTTATAATATACTCTACAGCTCATTTATAACTCTTTGCAGTTTCTTTGTAAGAATGTAAATGAGGTTTTGATCAAAACCTAAAATATTTCCCTTCAAAGCATTTTCATGTAAACAGGGCCATGTCCTCCTTGCTGAAATGACTGCAATTCTCACGTGAATAAAACCGACGAGACTTGGCCCTCCCTCACAGTCACGCTTTGGCTCTGATCTGCCTTCTACTGTGACCTTTCGCAGTGTCTGCAGTCCCTGCAGGCTATGGACCCATTAAGATCACTGTTTTCCAACCTGGAACCCCGGTCAGGTGCCTACAGCACCATCTCCCAGCGTGGCAAATATGCTGGAGACCGAAGATTCAGTGCCTACAAGTGAAGTTATACTCCTTGGAGAACCACACCGTATGTTTCTATACACAGTGTTAATGAAATGACCAGGTCTGAAAATTTTAACCTGGCTGTAGACGACCCTGAGCTTTGAGTTTCATCATTCCCATGCAGCTTCTCTAAGTAGGTTTCAAGCGAACAAAATACATTTGTCCCTTTTGAGAAGAGCAAACGATTAATTTGCAAATAATTTAATATCCATTAAAGTTTAAATTTCCTTTGTTTACTCACTTGCAGAGTGAATCAATGACCATTGCAAAGTAATAAGTACAATGAGGGAAAATACATTTTCCTGTATCGTGGTACCACTGTTGTGGCTTTTGCAGGTGAAGCATAAAAAGATGTGAACAGCTTTATGAGGACGGGTGTCTAAGCAACTGATTAGCTCATCTCTGTTGAAGGAAGACTTCAAGAGAAGTGTAGGAAAGAGGGACAAATTTAGAAAGTGAGTAGTGGAGTTAGCAGTAAAACTAGTAACTTAGTAGGAGTCTGTGATATTAGTATCACTTCTGCAGTCTGTGAACGTGTAATGCCCTTTGCAAAGGTGGACATCCACCTACGCTCCCCAGCAGGAATTTATATTCATAACCCCCTTGTTATATATTTAATGCTGACAGGTTGTGGCAGCTTCTATCAGTGGGATTAAAACTGGCAATCAGACGATAACAGTTTACTTTTAATATCCTCAGAGCAAAGTTTTCAGATTGCCAACAATTATCAAAGGGTGTCTTGCCTGGTTCATTAATGCTAATATTCTTAGATGTTTGAATGTGATTTTGCATGTCAAGCCAATCTCCCTGGCATACCTCTGGACGTACTTTGACTGGGGCTGTGTGGCATTTTTTGTTTGATCTTTGGGGTTGCTCAGATAAATTTAATCCTGACTTAAGCAGTACTCATTCTGACATCAGTAGGATCTGATCATAGGTAGAGCAGGGACAGCAGGCTCTGTCAGAATGTTGGAAAGAAGTCCTGCTATTTAAAAATATAATTAAGAGCAGACTATTAACCTTTGGCTTAACCCAGAATTGGAGGTTTGTCTTAACACGACTGAATACAAATGTCCCCGTGTTTTTATATAAAATACCTTCCAGAGGCTTCATTCAGAAACACTGGATGGGTCTGACCCAGGTTCTGCAGAAGTCACCTCAAATGTTGGGTGTCCCAAGTCAAGATGAGAGCCAAGGCTTGAGCTGAGCCTAAAGCTCTGAGGCCTTAGAAGAGGAGAAGGTCTCCGTGTGGAGGCCGAGACCACAGCTTTATCCAACAGTTTCCATTTCTGTAAGAGTCGGAGGGAAGGGATGGAGGGCTCCTGGCTCGTATCATTTGGTGCTTCCCGATGAAAATCAGTTGACTTGTGGCTGTTGATCCCAGCTCTGAGTTTGACTCATACTGGCCACTATTCCCAAGGTCTACAAGAGAGCTATATATAACTACAATGTATAATGGTTGCTGCTAAATGCCTCAGCTTTGCAAATAGATGCACCAGACATCTCCTTTCTGTCTCATGTACTACAATTGTTTCAATTGTTTGAAGTCGAGTGCTTGACGCCGCTGAGAAAGAAGCCTCTGTAATGTCTCCCACAGTAGATAAGGCCAGTTGTAATGAAAATAAAGGTGATTCTTTATTGAACCCTGGACACAGACGGGACTCTGTAGTTTTCTGGCTGCCTGACTGGAATAGTGCAGTCCTAACGCCACTGTGGAGGGCTCTGAGCACTGACCTGCAGCTTGTAGTCTTGAAAAAGAGCCCCAAAACACAGAGCGAATGCATGCAGAAAGGGAAAATAAGTACTTTCTTGCAGGGAAAATGTTGAAACAGCACGCCAGGTTATACAATCAGCACTTCTTCATTATTTTAGTTGTACTCTAGAATTCAGAAAAGGTTTGGGCTTAAAAAAACCCATCCCAGCAGCAACAATGGCTATAATCACACATTTGAACGTAAGAATTAGTTTTATGTGGCGCGCTAGAAAAAAAACCCCAAAATCTTGAGAACACTTTCAAAATACCCAGAGAAAAATAAACCATTCCTTATGTCAGTCTTGTTAGAGAGGGATTAAGAAACTGGCAATTATTTTGGCGACCTTAATTGTTGCTCTGCAGGAAAATATGTAATTAGAGCACGTTCGCAGGCCTGCACACCTGCAGCACATCCTACAGTATAATGTCAGCTTTCAGTGCTTGCTGGTGCCAGGTTCTATCACAACCAGGCACAGTGATGCTCTGAGAACATTTCGGACTCGTGTAATGTAGCTTCTGTGTATGAAAGAAGCAGGCATTTACACTGCCATACAATGGAGTGCATTACTGCAACACTGGTTTCATTCTTTCCCGACGCCTACCTTCAGCGCTGCTCTGGTTTACTCAGTTTGAGGTTTTATTGTTACGGTATAATAGTCCTGTACATTTCTGAAATTCCCTTATTATTCAGCTTATTAATACAGTACTGGCTTGATTATCAGGCTGCAGTTGTGAAGGGGAAGATTCAGCATGCTAGCAAAGTCAGAAGCTGGGTAAATTCCTGGGATAATGAGAACAATTGTTTGACGTGTTTGAGCCCGGCTCTGTGTGTGCACACCGCCGCCAATGCCAACGTACATGTGTGCGTGCATGGGGTGCCCCTGCCTAAAAGCAGAGTGAGAAATGCTGGAAGTCAGCTTTAATTTCTTGACAGGATAGGGGGAAATAATCCCTCCTTGTGCTGCTCCTCGCCTTTGCCTCTTCCCCGTGTTGTTCCTCTGGAAAACTGGAAAGCGACTTAAAATAAAGGCGCAGTGGAGGGAATAGCTGTCTTCCAGCTAAATTCAGTAATCTGGCACGCTGATAGTTAACAGACTTCTCCCCCTAAGGGAGATACACTGTATTTTGCTATCTGACATGTTGTCATATATAAAGAAATCAATTGGTAATTAAATGATGCACCTTGTGAAGATGACAAAAGGCATTTGGTTGCGAAAAGAGAACTGGGTTGTGAGGGGTTTGTAATGAAGGCCTAATGACTATTCATAAGAGATTTTCAGTCCGTTGATCCACTTGACTGGAAAGTTCTGCCCTGGAGAGTTAGTGCTGTCAGATTCTCTCACCTCAGAAAGCCGCCGCGATCGACGGTGTGGAGTATGAGCGAGAAATTATCTAGTTGTTGCTTCAGGCCTGTCTTAGGTCACATGCAGAAGGCACACATCTGGCTTCCTGTAGGTGCAACCTCGGGACATAAACTTTGACTAATTTTTAAACTATAAATATGTAAGGCTGACACTGAATAAGTTACCTTTTATTCATGTGTTCATAAATTTTCTAGTGCTTTAAAGGCTTTAGTGGAGCTCCCATTTTGGACTTTGCAGCTTCTGTTGTTCTTGCAACAATTTTGTTTTCCTCTCCCCCAACAAATGACATTTTAAGAGATTTCTGTGGCGCAGACACTGCCCACGTTACCTCCCGTCTCTTCGCCCACGACCGACGGGCCAGCCAGGATTGTTCTAGTGGGGTCACCTACGGAGAGGACCTGGTGGAGATGTCAGGAGGCATTACAGGGTCGCAACACAGATTTTGCCCCCAGTGGAGCTTTTTCTTGGTATGCATTTCTCTGGTCACTAGCACTCAGGATAATCATACCAGACCAACGAGAGCCTCCTCCTCCAAGATATTTCCGGATCTTTTCAATTTGCAGGATGTCGCTTGGATGGGATTGCTTGGAGGTGACACACCAGGAGGTAGATACCCACAGTGTCCTAGTTAAACTGAGAGCTGCACCCTAATTGCTGAGACTACAGAGATGAGCACCTTTTGCACATCCCTCTCCAACGTTGCACCCTCTTGAGTGAATAAATCTCTCTCTAGCGAGTGGTATTTTATAATTAAAACTGAAAAGGAACAAATTGATTTCAGGAAGCTATTCTGGAGCGTGTAGACGTTTCCTTATGCTGATCAAATCCAGCACAGCTCCTGGGTGAAAGCTCCGAGCTCTGTGCATGTTTGCTTTTGAAAAGTGGCCATCCACCTTATCTTATCAGGCAGCTCACCTTATCAAAGGTAAACATATTTACCACCTCGTTAAAGGTTCTTTGCAACGGCACTCGAAAGCTGTATTTGTGGACAACAACCTGTCAAAGTCATTGTTTAAGACGGACAGGAGGACAGTTATGGTCAACTTTGGGGGTTTCAGTCTGTCAATAGTGGAGCAGCAAAGTAATTCAATACATTCTGCATATTTGAGATGGCCTCATTGGTGTTTCCTTCTTGTGTATTGTGGTTACTGAATTTTGCTGATGTGTTTGCCAGAGCTGACAAGGTAGACCAAATGAATGGACAAATGCCAAAAAAACAATTATGATTATTAATGTACATTGATTGCTTGTTTAGGGTATAAAACAAATTAAAAAATACATTAGTATTTAAACCTTCTTTTTATAGCTGGCCTAATGACTACACGTAATAGAGTGTCTAGTGAAGGACAATCTGCAGTACCTATAACTCCTGGCTTTACTGTCACATTATTTGAGTTGAGTTTAAAAGGATTTTACCATTTCTTTAAATGACAGTCCGCATTTTTTTTTTTTAATATATAGGCCTTAAGTCAACTCATTAAGGCCAGAATTAGCTAATCTTATTTACTTTAAACCCTGTATTGACCTCAGCTGCAAGAGCATTCTGGTTTTGTGTCATCCACCCACCCTTGGCTCCTATGGAAAGCATGGTGGGACCCCAGCAGTGCAGGGAGATAACTTCCTCCAAACCCACCCCTTTCCTGCCACACCACTTTCCCCAAGGAAGGAGAACTCTACAAGGAGACGAGACAAGCCCAAACCTTTGCCTGTATTTACTGCTTTTTTTTCCCCATTTCCACTGTCCCCTCAAGCATCCAGGAGGCACAGGGTTGCCAGGAGTGTGAGCCCTTTGAAGGAGGAGAGGAACGTTCTCAGTCTTCCCCCTCTTTACCCCAGTTCCCATGAACATCCCCAAGACCCACCACACACCCAGCATCAAACTGCAGCGTTTAAAAGTGGGGCTGACTGACACTCAGGAGAGGACTCTGGGTTTATGGCCCAAGAAGTTGCTAAATAATTTTACAGTATCTCTTTTAAGTTTGGGCAAGAAAGTTATAGCACTTTAAGTTAAGGGCAACATCACTCAGTACGGCCTCAGAAGTTCTGCCAAATAGCAAAGTGAAAGCCATAAAGTAAACATGACTTAGCGACACCTGGACCTTTCAGGTTTTATAGCAATTGTTTATAATGTTGGACTGGCCTCTAAAATATGTCTGCAGAAACCGTGCCGGAGCTTTATTTTACCTAACTCGCTCAGTTTTTATGTTCTACTCAGGTTCTACCCTTCATTATTTGCACTTATTTAAGGAGTCCTGCTTTCTTTCCTTGCTCTTTTACTTGCCTTTTTATTCACTGGCCAAGGTGGTGACGTAGATTTCACAGCACGGTTTCCATGTTTAATGGGTGTCTCTCAGAATTCCTCAGCATTATCAGCACATGTGGCTCAGAACATGGCTAAACTGACTCCAAAATATGTTTTTACCATTTTCTGGGTTCTCTTCTGAAAAGAAAAGCAGAGATGCTGTTGTTTCAAACAGCAGTAATTGGTTAAACTGGCTCCAAACTACACTTTTACTGTTTTCTGGGTTCCCTTCCGAAAGAAAAGCAGGGATGCCATTGTCTCAAACAGCAGCTAAGATTAAAAAAAAAAAAAGTAACTAATTCTGAATCCACAAAAGTTCCCTTAAAATTATTTTTTTTTTTTTGCTTCTCTGTTGGAAACTCTTCTCATACAAAGCCCCTATAAACCTACCTCGGTGCTACCAGGCCCTATTGGAACTAATGGGGCTTGACAGTTCTTCAGTTAAAAATTATACATGAGGGTCACTTTCCCTTAAATTATCTATTGTATGCCAGCTGTTCACAACTACAATGGTCTTACTTTCTTCCCATTGCCTAAAATGGTTAACTTCACCACAGAGCTGTCGTGAGTCTCACTGCAGAGAGCTTTTAAAGGCGCTACTTCAGCCTAAGCAACACCTTGATGGCACTACTAATTTCAGATAGATTTTTATCAGTTCCAGGGAATGTTGGGAGTGTTCGTTTTGCTTGTTTCGTGTCACAACACTTGAGTTATATCATAATTTCTCATTTGCTGTACAACTTTATTCTATTTTTATGCTTCTGAGTGATGCTGCTTTAAGTGCCCATGAGTGGTACTTCCGGACCATAAGCACTATCAGAGGCAACCTCAGACAGATAAAACTCCTTGTCTTTTTGTTGGGGAGGGGAGAAAGGGTCATCGTCAAGTGCTGGGGTTTTTTTTCTCCTATTTTTTCTTTCCTTCTTGCCTATTAAAACTGAAGCTACCCCAGCTTAGTTTTGTAAAGGAAACTAGACTTGGGTCAGACTTATTTCAGAATCAAAGCCTTCATCCTCAAATGCTTCTCATTGCTTGCTAAAGGCTGCAGTGGTCATTTTGGGGCTGTAATTAGAAAGCCTGACACTTTTAAAGGATACTTGTAGAATGAAATACTCCTCAAAGATTTTTGGGCGGCTTTTTTTTTTTTGGGGCCTGATTTGAAAACGAGAAGCAACCAACTTTCCTGGCCTCCTTGAGGCTTAAATAAACCTGCCACCCTTATTTCCATAGATTAATGAATAGTGGAAAATACGTGGCAAAGGTTTATTCTCATACTCCTCCCTGCCTTATCAGGGGCATTCTTTTTTAATTATAAGATAAGTGTGATTTAGTGGTTATTTTTGCAACCTGGCAGAGCTACCACATCTGTAGGGCTGTTTGATTTTTAGCGTCCCATAGCTTTGACAATCCACGCTTCCCATACCTCTGGGCAACTAAGGAGCCTCCAGCAACACAACCAGTTGCAGCCGAAACCTGGCGCAGCTGCATATGGATGCTTATCATTAATTTATTTAAAAACCCGGTCACTGATCCACAGGCTGCGGCAGCTGGACAAGATCCCATATTGGTTGCAGTTACACGTTTCTCCCGCTCCATTATGTGATCTTTCAGGGGTTGGGTGCATTAATATGCAACTGTTCTGTTTTCTTTCAGCTGGCTTGTAAACTCTTTAACCAGCCGAACAGAGTTTGCAATTGTTGCGGGGTTGAGTGGGTGGATAGGAGCCGGGGCTGCAGCCTTGTCCAGTTGTAGATAGAATAAAATTGACAATGATGCAATGGAGCTGGCATCTGGACAACTCCGTGGGATGAATGGCACTGCTCTCGCAGTCCCTCCGGTGGTTGTACGCCTTGTAATAGCTAGCGTAGGAAGGGTGGTGAAAATTGATATGCACTATTACTACGTGTATAAAACTTAACACTGGGGCCATAGCACAGGTGGGGGGTTCCTGTTTATTGATTTTTATGACTCGGTTAGAACATACGGCTAATGCTTTTATACTCCGGGAGCTCTGGGAGTACTCACCTCAGGTAATAAACCTCTCCGTACTTTGCAGTAGTTCACGATTTACATGTGAGCTTACGTTCCACTGTACAAAGCCATCCCTCTCCCTTTAGGAATACGTGGCTGAAAAGGAAAAGAAAGCTACTTAAAACGTTTTTATTTCGGATTTTGAAAACTACCCGTTCCTGCGATGGAAGCGGTCCCTTATTCTAATTACTCGTATTTCCAAGAAAATTAGTCACACAAACTTATGTTATGTGTTGTCTCAGAGGTTGAAAGCAAATTAGGTTTCCAATAAGACAGTACATCAAACAAAGTAGCATGTTCTTGATGCAGATGACTTTTTTTTTAGAATTATGGTTGGACACTTTTGGCAGACAGATTGTCTTTTACTCTATCAAAATGACAGTTTCTTTTGTAACTGCTACATTCATAATTAGAAGGAGAGAAGCAATCTGCCCAATTTAATATACTAAAAGAAGTTTAGTGTCTTGTGCTAGTAATTTCATTATTTTTAAATATGAATTAATTGTCTTAAAATAATATTGTTAGAAGTATAACTAGTAGGATTATGGAGCTAATTCTCTTCTTTTTTAAACAGAAAAATCAAAGCTCCTATTAATGCACTTCAGGCTAGATTAGGATTTTAGGTTTATATCAGGTGTTCTGTTTGAAGATTCAGGGGAACAGGCTGGAGGCGGGGGAAACGAATCCTTAATGTGAAATTCCTCTGCACAAAACCTGAGCTCTCCCAGGTTTACTGTAAGCTTGCAAAGCTTAACTCGGGGTAATGAATGAGGAGAGCTAGATGGTTCAGCAGCCTGGGAATAGAAGAAAAGGCCTTTCACCTCGGGTTCACGCAGTTTCCTCGGGGAGCTCGGTGCCAAATGGGCTGCCTCTTTATTTTTTGGGTTGTTGTGAGAGGAGTTTCACACAGTCCCTGAGCTTTCTTTGTTCCTGGTGTTGATATAATGGTTATTCTAGTGCCCAAAATTGCACAGGTTTGCAAACACAAGGTCTCTAGTTCCCATCGAAACTCACGGGTGCAAGACATAAGTCAGCAGAAAGGCCTCCAAAAAATCTGATATATACTTTGTTCAGAAACAGTATTAACCTTGAAAGTTTAACTTTCTCCCATGAAATGCGATCCTGGCATGGGTTGTGCCTCAGTATTGCATTAAAAGAGGGAATAACTTTATATTTCAAGTCAGATCCCTTTTTGTTAAAAATTCATGTTCTCTTTTGACCTCGAGGTAGGCACTGGCTGAAACCTGAACCCACTCAATGGCACCCAGAGGATGTTCCTATCCCAAAGCAATGAGCTGAGGGTTTTGGGCAGGTACCTGGTGCAGGAGGCAGCATTGTCTGGATAACTGCTGTACATTTTGACATGTTAAATAGAGGATGAGGTCATCCTGCCAGGCCAGGTAGGAGTCCCACCTGCGAGGGAACCAGGGAAAGGAGAGTTTCTTTCCTCTGGTGGCGGAGAGGTGCTGGAGTACCCGGGACACCCACGCTTTCCTGCAGGGGAGGCGGTGTCTGGGGTGCCGCTATTAATACCACTTTTAGAATAGGGAAAATACAGAAGGTCGAAAGAAAGGGAAAACACTTGAAGACTTGAGGTCTGAAGCCTCATTCCACATCCCTTCTTTTACCTCTTAACCACAGGCAATGCCTAAAGGATTTGCACACTTAACACAAATAATGCATTTTTAACAGAGATGTTTTCTCTGTTTAAAATGCATTATTATATCCCCCCTCTTGCTGCTGTTCCTTTTTGCTCAGTATCAGCCGAGTCCTTGCCCTTTGCCATCAGCTCCATAGGAAAACAGCTGCAGAAAGCCTTATCCCAACCAGAATAAAATCATTATGACACAGCAAACCCAAACATGACATGTGGTTTCAACAGCCTCTTATGCCCTGCTCCGCATTTCCTTTTGGCTGCGAGGATAAGGTTGGGGACCTGCCTAATAAGAACATTTCAGCTGACCATGAGGCACACGCAGATAGGAGAAACTTTGAGCCATTTTAAGCTCAAAGTCTGGTGGGAAGCGGGCTCTGGAGGTGGTGTTACTTCACATACACACACGCTGGCAGCCAGTAGTTCCTCATGTGCACAGCAACAAAAATCTATGCTGAAAGAGCATCAGTTTCAACACCAATTGCAGCATTTCTAGTGCTGCAAGGCACGAATTTTGCCCTTTTTTGCATTGATCAGGATATATTGAATGAGACACCTGGTAGGAAAAAATAAAAAAGGGAAATAGGCCATGGAAAATATGTACTCAAGGGAGGGGTAGCCAGAGGAGCATGGTTTATTTCTCGCTTCTCTTCTCAGGTGTCTGGCGGAGGAGTAGGAAATCACAGGTGAAGAATGCTGGGGAAAATCCCATGCGAGAGCATGGCTGGGTCTGACCTCCCCTCTTCTTCTTCCTCCTCCTTCTCCTCCCCACGGCACTTCCCGTTCATTCCCAATGCGATGTGAGCACTGGATTGGGACCAGCTTGGCCGTGGAGGGATGGGCATGGTTCTTAATTTGGTATTCTACCACCATGCCCTTGAGGAACATGAGCAATGAAGAGATCTCGGACATTCAGGAGTTCTTGTCTCTGCAAAACCCGAGGAGAACACCACGGGCATGCAGAAGGCATCTCTCCAGCTCCGGGACATTGTTCCCTGGCATGTTTTGAAGGCTCACGCTGAACAATAGAGGCTTTAAAGCCAGTTAGAAAGGACAATCAGATATTTTTTCCCTAACAGAAAATGCTGGTGGTTTAAATATATGGGTCAGTGCTAACTCTCCCTCTAATACTTTCTGGTCGATACATACCAAAGGGGAGAGAAGTCCGAGGCATGTCTGTCCTTGGGACGAAGCCAAATGTTCATTTCAGTAATGCTGTTTACTGGGAGACATCTTGATTAACAGAGCTTAGTACTATGTGAAATCATTACCAGTTATCTAGTTCTAGCAATACCTACGCTGTTGGCTCTTTCTTTCTGGTTTTGGGTTTTTTTAAGTGTTTCTCCCCATAACCATCAGCTCCCACCAGGCATCCTGCCCTTCCCCAGGACTGCATGTTCACATGTAGCGAAACCCAACGTGAGGGCGACGGACACTGACTCAGAGGGCTGTTCTTACCTGTCTTAAAGCTGATGAATTTCTGCATGTGTCTCAGGAGTTTCACATCTGCCATCTAATGCGGGAAAGAGCGAAGTAGCCCAGGTACTTTTTTCATTTCTCGCCGGCACAGAGCTGCTGGGCTGGGAGTTACGCGTCGTACTCATTTCTGTAAATTCAGAAGCCGGTGCTGGTGGTGCAGTTTTTCACACAGCTTCTTCAGTGACCCTTAACATCTGCCTAACCCTTAAGCGTACACAAACCATTTCTGACTTGGGTTAGAGGGCAGAGGGATATTTTTGCCGTGCTCTTTTGCGAAGCATGTTTGTTGTAGCTCTAGGCCAATGATTTTTTTTTCCTAAGCGTTTTTACCTAGCGGATTTATGTACTGGGAGCATCTCTCTGGTCATCTTTTTCCAGCCAACAATGCCGGATTTCCCCTCGATATTGAATGTATCCGAGTTTGGTTCTTTTATCACTCCTTTTCTTCTCAGTGTCTCAGAGTTTCGGGCTCTTCCTCCTTTGTCTCAGAAAGGAGCAGCACTGAAAGCATTTCCACCTGGATGTTTAAATTATTTAAGTTGCAGGAACCAGACCTTTTCCCTCCTGAGTAGTTGTGGGTTTTAAAGGCTAAAATTGCTTCATCATGCCAAAGTGAAAGTATGCATAAATTATTTAGTTAAACCTGAGAAAATACAGACTTTTCTCAGTGATCTTTCAAGGGCTGCCTACTTAAATTTCAGAAGAATGGGCAGGGGTTTCTCTTTCTCTCGCCTCTTTCTTTCTCTTGAAAAATATTTTAAGTACCTATTCAGTCTTTTCTGAGATAAAGCTGTGACCAAAAATTGGAGGGCTGGGTTTTGAGCAAGTTTCAGAATAGAAAGGAAAATGCTGTACAAATCCTGAGTGCCCCTACTTCATCACGGACCTATGAATACTCTCACCAGAGCAGGTAATAGGCGGTCGTTTCTGCTCCCAGTGCCAAGCAGAGGTTTGTGTCAACATTTCCTCTGTTTATCAGGAGTTTATAGCTCGACTGTAAAAATACAGAGGAGAAATTCTGGGGTTTTTTTTAGCTAACTTCCAAGGGGTTTTTAATTAATCTTGGGCCAGATTGTGGTGTTCTTTGCACTCTGCAATACAGAAGCATCTTGTTGTGGGCACGAAGAGTCAGGTCATGTTCTTCCTGTAGCAGGATCCATCCCTATTTATTTTTAAGGTGTAATGATGCTGGTACTAAAGTTAATGAGAAAGCTCCCTTGGCTACAGGGGAGCAGGAATGGTGTTTAAACCTTCTCCAGGCCAGCAGAAGGACCCACCAGCACGGGACCTGGTTCTGTCAACACAGCAGAGTTTACAGGACTCGTCCCCTGAGTAAAGAAACCTGATCTTTCCCTGGCTGATGTCAATATTTCTGTCACTGGCTGTGGGATCTAGATTAGGGGTCAGATATAAGGATGTAAAAGAGAGGGGGGAAAACCCAACACATTTCCCTGTGAAAGCAGTTATTTATTTTACAGTAGGTTTTTTCATATAGTCTGTCTCTCTTGTGTGTGGCGGTGAGAAAGGAAGGAGTAAAAATTACTCTTAGAAGAAGAAATACAGACCCTGCTCCGTGACTGAGGCTAGAGGGAACTCCGTTGCAAATTGTGAGGAGCTATCAGAGGGATAAGATTGCTGCAGGATCCATTTCTTCATTTCGCAAACAATTAATTTGGCCTTGTTGAAATCGAAATTAAAAAATAACGAAAAGAAAGTCATCTGGACGAAAGGCTGTGGTTTGGAGGAGGTGGCCGGTGGGGAGGGCAGCCAGGCCCTTGCCCTATTGCTGGAGTCAGGGATGTGGCTGGGAGCTGGAGGGTGACAGCAGCCACCGCGGGAGGGTGAAGTGTCAGGGCTCCGGGGGGGTCCATCCGCCAGTGATTCATTATGGGAGAGACGCCGACACCGGGCAGGGCAGTGACTTCACGTTTAGGGGATTGTGGCATGCCCTGCCATGAATATGTATTTTCAGAATGAGTGTATATGCCAAAATCCCTTCAGTTTTTAGTCAATGGAGCCCTTACAATCAATCAGGTAGATGATACCATATGTGTAAAACCAATAGAGATCACAAAAATACATATTTATCCAAGCTGGTCCTTCAAGCTGTTGTGGTAAGTCAGATAAATTTTGCATGTTTTCAAAATTGGAGCAGCGGCGAGCAGAAAGCTGGAAAGGATGTTAGGAGCTGGTTCCTAATATAAATTCTGCTTAGCTGCTAGAAACTCTTCCTAGTTCCTCCTACCAACTCCCGTCTACTTTAATCAACAGTTTGGGGGGGTTTATCTCTTTCGCAGTTCGAGGGGAAAAGGAACACAGCAGAAATAAGAGGAGAAATAACTTTTGTAGCTGTGGTTCAGTGAGAGAGTGGAGACAGGAGTGGGGAAACAAATTGTTAAAAATCACAGTGTGAGATGGGGAATCAGCTGTAGCTGCAAATCTCATTGCTTTGGTTTAGTTTCTGCCACAACCTGCACATTAGCATTTTCTCTCTCTGAATTATTGTGAAGATTTGTATTATATGTAATTACAATACAAAGAGGCTCTGCCAGATAAAGCTATTTGCTGAAGTACTGTTTTCAAAAAACACAGAGTCCTTTCACACTTTAACTTACACCTTTTCATTACCTGCTAATAAAAGTACAGTGGATAGATTTGCCTAAACATGTCTCGATAAGAACATTAACCCCATGGGTAACTCTGGCCTTTTGAGATACAAGCTTTCAATTTTAATAATGTCTCCTTACAAATAAAAAAATAAAAGTAGTCAAGCAAAGATACTGACCTATTTGTGCCCCTTTTTGCCAATGTTGCAAGTGTCCTCATACTGTAGATAACAGAGTTAACTATAGAAAATGCGTTGTGGCCAGGCTCCCAGATTCACTACTGCCATGTGAATTATAAATCTTACAAACAGGGGTGATACATCATTTTTTATTAAACTTATAACATGACTGCTGCACAAATAGTGTTTACATAGAAGGGTATACATTTAATTTACTCTCTGGGAACATTTCTAAAGAATATAAATTGCATTTTGAAAGCTTCCTTCTCCATAAAGTTCATCAATTTTTTTTCCCCCTCCTTTTTTTTTCTTTTTTTTTTTTTGGCATTTTAATTGGAGCATCCAAACCTCACATCCTTACTCAAAGTATCAAAGACGAAATATCTGTTGTGCGGTTATGAAATCAACTCTAATTTTCTTCCTATGAAGCAGCAGATAATCAGCCTGTAAATTTTACCTACATTACTGTGGGGATGCGGAGCTATAAATTCCAACCAGTATGCAGGTTGGTGAAAATTGAGGTCTAGGCAGCAATGCATGTCCATAAACTTTTCTCAGGTTATTGGAATAGAACAAATCAAAAGCTGTTCCTGGTTGTATGATATTCTCTTTTGATAGACCGGGCTGCTTGTTGTTAGCAATCCAAGTGCAGAGGTTAG
>VZTD01001174.1:3965770-3968270 GCA_013397725.1 Rhagologus leucostigma | reverse complement strand
CACATTTTAAAAGTATTTTAAGTTTTGACACATGCTGGCCCAAAATAATTATTTACTCTGTACAACCAGTAGTGAAAAGGATCCAGAGGGAAATTCTGGCAAAGTTATTTCTACACAGCTTCAACTGAGCCTGATTCTAGTCAAAGTTATATTGATGTAAATCATGGGCTAAGAAGGTTGATTTAAGTCAATAGTTACCCTGGCATAAAATCTGCGTGAGTATAATTAAAATCAGGCCTCCTTGGAGCTGTGCATGTGTGGCAAAATTCAGACCTAAATGTTGCAGAAATGAATTAATAAATGCAAAGAAGGTTCAAAAGTTGTAAAAATTAAATATACATCTGTGAAAACATCCATCCAATTACGTAGCTGCACATTTGTGGGATGCATTTTACACTTCATGTGGAATTAAACTATTAGCAAAAATCTGTCTGCAAATAGTGACACTTACTTTAAAGGATCACATGGACTTATATTGTTTCATAATGCATCTAAAATAGCAGTTCCTGAAACATCACTTCCACTTTAACAAAATGTGTTACTCTCACACTGGCTAAAACTCTATTTGCCTGAGGAAGCACTATTGAAGTATTTAGCTGGGAAGGGTTGGGTTAATACATGTAATTTCTTTTCTTTCATTGGACTTCCTTTTGCCAACTTTACCTTGTATAAATAATTTTGCCTGTGAGAGTCTTTACATGGAATGCAGATTGACTATTACTTCCTGAATAGATTTAAATTTAACACCAATTTAGTCACTGTAGTATTCCTATATTGGAAATAACAGCTTCCATAGGACTTCTACAAAGTGCCAGAAATATGATCTCATACGTGGAAACAAATTTAAATGTGTTTTCTTTTACGTGTTTTCTTTTCGTATATTTTTCCCACCTATGTTTCTCTTGTTTTCCAAATTCTCTCCTGTGTTCCAGGGCTGTGAGAAATCTGGAAAATTACCCAGTGAAAAAAAGCCCTAGCTTTTAATAAGAATTGCCAGTCTCACAAGCCTTTTTATGTTAAAACTTTTTTCTTTTTTTTTAAAGCAGGGTATTTGTGCTTCCCAAAAACCAGATGCTTTTAAGATAAAACTGGGCTGTCCTGCTCATAATTTCTGAACTGAAACATGAATGAGAGGTTTGATCAGGAGTCTGGAAACCATTTATTTAGCTTGGATGTTGCAAAAGTGATTGGCTCCTGCTTTGGGAAGTGGCATTTCCCATGAGCTGCTGGGATAGCCCTGACAGCTGGGCAGGACTCACCACGAGGTGGAGGGGGTTGGAGAGGACCACGGCTCCTGACTTTGTCCTCTCCTTTCCGTGGGGACGGGGAGGGGCCAGTTTTTGGCTCATAGATGTCAGCTCACATGGGAGGGCAGTGGGAAGTTGTCACCTCACCACCCCTGTGGTAGAGCTGGAGAAAACCATTCCTCCCACACAGCACAAACTCTGTGGAGAGGGGACTGAGAGTGACTGTCTCTGTTCTACCCCCTAATGTAAGGTTTAATATTTGTTCCCGCCTATATTTTTTTTTTTACTCAAAGAACCAAAACCAAATAAAACAAAATTTTTAAAAAAGAAAAAGCTCACCTCGGGATGAGATCATAGCTCAGTGCATTATGGCTTGGATGCAAATGTACATTTTCAGTGGTTCCTTGGCTTGTATGTCAGGCGCTATTGGAATTTTTCGAGTTATTTGGCAGTTGAATAGTACAGTTTCCAACTTCTTCTTCATCAGCTTTTGAGGCAAATAGAAAAGAGCTAATAATACACTTCAGTTTGCTCTCCAGGCTTGGAAAGCTAGCAAGCAACTTGCTGGAACTCTGGTACTCCTCTCCTAGCCTGCCTCCCGCTTTCTGCGGTCAGAAACCTCTGTAGGTGCAGATGAGGACCACCCTCCGTCGGCGGCAGGGCCTTGCCTGCTCCCTGGCAGAAAGAAAAATTGCTGCAAGTCAGCAAGGTGACCCACCTTGTCATGAATACTGCCTCTATTCAGCTTTCTTCAGGGCTTTGCTTGATGCAAGGCTGGACATGAAACTCCTTAGCTGAAAAGGGTTTTATCCATGTTCCTATGTGATTCCTTTCCTGGGAGTTTATCAGCGGAGTTTATCTTTGTTAACAATGCTAAAGCCTTACACAGTTCCTAAACGTCATGGCAAAAGAGGGATAAACTGAGACAAGGAAGCATGTCCCATGTGGGACATGTGGGAGTGGGAGGGGGCCTCCTCAAATACCCCGTGTATTCCTGATGGCTCTGGTGCTCTAATGAGCACGAAACTCCCAATGGCTCTCAAACTCACCTACCAAGGGCTGTGCAGAGGAAAAAAGAGGGATGCTGATTAGCAGATTTTCTGTCTGATGGTTTGCCTTGCTGCCTTTTCCCTTCTACAGCCCTCCACCAAATTGCATTGAGTTACCTAGAAACGTCTTCCGTGAGTTTCATTATCCACACGACCAACAGGAGATCACAGAATCACAGAACGATTTTGTTTGGAAGGGACCTT